>JBBPDA010108489.1:0-11046 GCA_037974385.1 Arnoldichthys spilopterus | reverse complement strand
CACACACACACACACACACACACACACACACACACACACACACACACACACACACACACACACACACATAAAGACCATGCACTGTGAAATAACACACATTCACTATCTTCAGCTCTTCTTCTGTCATTTCTCTCTAATGCTGTAACCCCTCCCCCCAAAAAAGTACACAATCTAAAAACCAGCATTATGATATATCAGGGTGAGGATGAATGATATCTGACTTCTCACATCTCACATCTTGATGTACGCCCGTCTATGACTGTTAACATGTTTTCCTCTTCTGCATATAAACCTTATCTTCTGCAGATGCCTCATCTTTCATGAGCCAATATATGAAAGTTTCTGATTCTGCTGTTTACAAACAGTGATGCTGTAAACAGAACAATAAAAGCTTCAAAACATCTTTTATCATGGCGCCTAATATTGTGTGTCTGAATGGGTCAACGGGAAAGCTGACAGAGAATAATAATGGTAAAGTAGATGATGACTCTCCTCCAACAAAAGGCCTCCTTTGCAATTTCTGCAGTTAAACTTTTGTCATGCACATCCACTTTATACATGTGCCTCTTCCCCCATGAATGCATTCGTTGGTTTACAGCACTAATACACTATATTACATTGTTATTTAGCAGATGCTCATATAAAGTGCTCTTATACACAGATCAACCATAAAATTAAGACAACCTGCAACCTGAGCTTATCTACATACCTAACAGCTGACTAAAGCAAAGCTGGCTTCTGCTAATGGCATACATACCACCAATCACATACTGCCTCCCCCACGCTCTGGTTATATTGAGGCTCCATTGGTTCTTCATGAAGTGGTCTACATAAAGAAGACATTTTCTTTTTGAATGTACAAAATAATATATAAATATTTTTTTTTTGAACAGTAGTGATTTTTGACAAGATAATGTTCTGTAAAAGTGCTATAAGTGGGAATTCTTCCAAGACATTGCCAAATAAAGTCTTAAATATTTATGTATGATGATGTTTCAGATATGGCCTTTCATAAGAGACCCTTTAGCAGTGCAGGGTTATGGAGACGGGTCAGAAAAGTCAGAGGAAAGGATTTCTTTTTAATTGGTAAGATGGATGAGCTCTGATCAAGCTGCTAGAGAATAAAAATGGCCTTGATTCAAATGCATACATTATTTAAGCAATGGAACATGACAGGGAGTGTGTTATCATCAGATATAACATCATGGCTGTGATTTGGTTGCAGGCAGGAGCTGAAAGCGAATAATATATATCAGATCAGCCGTGATGTTTTTTTTCAGATAAAACATGACCTGGAGGTTTCCTTTGCTTTTGTACAACAGAAACATGGAAAAATGAAAGGACAAAAAGCCCTGAATGTTGTATACTTTTATATCAGCAAATCCTTCCAATAGAAAAAGGCCAAAAAAACGTCGCAATATTGTGTTCAGCTCAGCTTTTACATTATTGGCCAGATTAACCTGAATGTCGCAAAGGTTCAATCATTTCACAGTCTATCTGTGCTGAGCTGTGTGCAGGGGACTGGAGCTGAAATACTACCTTATAAATATTATCTAATGTATTCATTTTCTGCTTCTGGATGTGCTAAAGTAGAAAATTACTAACAGTTAGGAGTGGAAAGTGAGTCGTTACTTAGCAACCGGTGCTCATCAGAATGGCACAGTTATTGGAAAACGCTTCTCAACCAAATAGACTAAACCACTTGATCTAAACTGTAGTTTAATTTTACATGGCTCATTCCCAGTGTAACAAGTTTTCTCAAATGACATGTCAGCATCAGCAATAACCGCAATGAATGTGCACTTGGCCTGTAGAGTTAGATGACTTAGTTTGTGATGGTTGCACAGCACTGCTGAGCACCTAAACGTGCTTGGAGGACAATGCTAAGCAGTCAATAGATGCCTTTGGTCCACACACTTTTAGGGACGAAGCTCCCTCTTTAGGGTAAATGGTTTGTCCAGCTAAAGGAACCATGAGTAAAGTAACAGTGAACAGTGAGTGGACCAGATAAAAGCGTACCAGGACTGGTCCAGACAAAAGTGTATGGTGACTGGTCGAGATAAAAGTGTACAGTGATTGGTCCAGGCAAAAGTATACTGTGTGTGGGCCAGGAGAAACTGTACAGTGATTGGTCCAGGTAAAGATGTACAGTGATTGGTCCAGGCAAAAGTGTACAGTAATTGGCCCAGGTGAAAGCGTACAGTGATTGGTCCAGACAAAAGTGTCTTTTCTTTTAATGCTCTGTAAAGCACCATGAATGACCTCTGTGTATGACGGTCTTTTATATAAATAAACTTACCTCGCCTCATCTTGTCTAATGGTTATAGTATTTTATTTAAACGTAAGTAGAAAATTGTATAAATAGTAATATAATGGGTTTGTGAAGTTACTGTCTGGCTGAGAGTACTTTAAATAATGAAGAGACAGGACCACAGCAATGGACAGTACACCGCAATGTCCACTACTGAGTGAACTGAGAATCTTGAGTCTAGGCCATAGGAGGCCCCTAGATTTGATTGGGTCTTCCCCTAGGGACTTTTAAAGCACTATCTTGCCATGATTATCACAAGCCTGACACACACACACACACACACATAGAACTGAATGCCACATTATAGCAGTGACTGAATGACCCTCTCAGCAGAGAGAGGCTGATTACATTTAACTACATCATTTTGTATTGTGTGTATTTATGACTGTGTGTGTGTGAGGGACAGAGAGAGAGAGAGAAAGAGAGAGAGAGAGAGAGAAAGAGAGAAAGAGAGAGAGAAAGAGAGAGAGAGAGAGAGAGAGAAAGAGAGAGAGGGGGGAATGATAGAAAAGATTAAATGTTTATGAGTAAATGAATCAGTGTGTGTGTGTGTGTGTGTGTGTGTGTGTGTGTGTGTGTGTGTGTGTGTGTGTGTCAAAGATGTTGACAGAGATGATGGTCTGGTGAAGAAAAACAGTATCTATCTGAAGGCAGGTACACAATCTATATCAACTCGCAAATATCAGCCGTCCTCCTCACACCCGCAAGCCTGCCTCCTGCCACACTGATCCAATCTCCCTACTGCACCAAACATCATCCACTATCATCACTGCAGATCATTCTTTCCCTCTTTCTGCTACCGCTTGCTAAAGACATGGTGTTTCACTCAAAGACAAATACACACACACTGGTTTTACATATGTCAATACATGGGATGTTACATAAGAATATATGTGTAATAATATCTGTGTGTAATAACAAGTAATATTATGCATTTTTTGAGCCTGTACACATTGCTATCAGGTGTACATGGACATGCATTCTCCATAGACAATGTCAAAGTACAGTGGGTCATCCAGAAGAGCTCAGTAGTTTGTGAGGTTACTAAAGATCTGCTCTGGTTAAATATAAGTGCTCTTACTGTAAAATGAAAGGATTTAGTTCTGTCACTGTCCCAAACAGCCTCAAAATAAACATCAGCAAGAGAATTGATCATTAGGAGCTTTAAGAAATGGACTTGCAGCTGCATACAATTTAAAGATAACTATGCACAATCACAAGCATCTATGTCTGGCAGTTTGATAGCTCAGTCTAGTTTTGGTGGATGCTAGGAGAACGTTACCTATCAGAATGCATAGTGTTTAGTGGAAGACATTTAATGATCTGAGGCTGGGTTTCAACAGCAAAAGAGACATTTTACACAATAATATGTTTCCAACTTTATGGCATCAGTTTGGGGAAGGTAATTTCCTGTTCCAGCTTGGCTGCCCACCTGTGCACAATAGACATGGCTTGATGAGTTTAACTGATCCTTCTTACCAAAATCAGGGCCTAACCTCATGAAAGCTCTTCTGACTAATGGCCACAAAATCCCACAGACACACTCCAAAATTATGTGGAAAGTGGTTGCTGATAGATCTGCCAAAAAATGGGGGGTGGGCAACGCCATATTAATGCTTGATTTGAAATGTCTCAACATTTCATAACAAACTCAACACTGATGGTTGGGTGTTCACATACACTTGGCCAAATAATGTACAACTAAAATACTATGTACATATTAGTAGATGTAGGCAATACAAATTTTCTACACCCCCCACACACACCCACACTTCATTTCTGTTAGAACACAAAATAGTCAAGTGCACCACCATTACTTTAAGCAATGCCCCCTAGTTGTTTAAATCCCTGCGTCTAAGCAAACAGTGGTGTTTGAAAAGACATGATTCGTAAACAATATACTGGACAAAACATGAAAACTACATGCTAGCTAGATTCACCACTCTCCAGAGAACAAATGAGCACTGTTTGAAGATTCTAGGTGCTTCTGTTAGTTTATCATCTGTAAATGTCTGAATGTAAACAAACGCAAGTGGCGCTATTGCAGGAGGGAGGGGCCCTCGGTTTTAACATGCTTTAAACTGCGGCCATGTGGAGAGAGACTCAAACAATGCCACAGAAAAATCACAGATCACACCAACAGCAGCACCAAAAGGTTATTTCTCTCTCTCTCTCTCTGGCTCTCACAGATACACAAATGCTTCCCGGCAACAAATGGCATAATTTCCAATGGGCCCAGATACTAGCCAATGGGAACAGATGTAGAGGCGGAACCTTGACCCTGATTGGCTAGTGGAAATGGAGGCCTAAAAGCGGAGCAGATTTTAATTCTAATAATAAATAAAATAAAAATGGTAAGATGTACACATTTCTTAACCAAAATAATAAAAAAAAATCTAGAATATATTTATCTCTGTTGTGTAAATAGGGTTTGAGATTTGAATGCCTCTGTAAAAAATATAATTTTCCATTCTGCTTAAAAGAGCATTTACACCCCCCCTTCAACATTTTACTGAGTTACTCTTACAA
The DNA here is from genome assembly GCA_037974385.1 of Arnoldichthys spilopterus. Classification (NCBI taxonomy): domain Eukaryota; kingdom Metazoa; phylum Chordata; class Actinopteri; order Characiformes; family Lepidarchidae; genus Arnoldichthys; species Arnoldichthys spilopterus. Next base: position 6,206 of record JBBPDA010108489.1, on the reverse strand, counting down.
TATTTATTCAGTTACTCTGCAAACTGTGCACACACACAGGTAGCAGGTGTGGGATAAACATACGACAATCTGAAAGTCTTCTTTAATTAAGTTTTGGAATTATTCAAAGTAAAAAGACTTACTACAATGAGCATTTCATTTTATATAAAAAGAAATTATAATAAAAATAATTATTCTCAGAATAAAATTGAAATTAGATTTTTGTACACCTGTTTTCTGTTCTTGCTTCAGAAATAAGCACAAGTTAAATTTACAATAACATAATGTAGCAACACAGCATGACTTCTTTACTTTTTTCCACTGTCTTTGTCCTGTTAGAGACGAATCAAGCAGAATGAACAGAAATCCAACAGAATCCAAACGACAAAAGCAAGAGAAGAAAAAGGAATAAGCGTTCCTAATGTTAATGTACACTGATGTAACAAGATTCCTAGTGGTTTTGGAGCATATTGGTTGATTAGTCATAAAATGTTCACAAAATGTAAAGAAAACCATTTTAAGTGACATGGAAAAACAAGAAAAACCGACATAATGGAGTTTGATGGCTTTTATATGACAACGATGATGTATCAGTGTAAATTTTGGCATTTTTACATGCACACTTGATGACCTTCATCTACTTACTCCTTTGTTGTTCATGATTTAAGAAGTACTACAGCATACATGAGACACTGTATACCCTGACTCTTGTATAACTTTCTTGGACATGTCAGATAAATCACAAAATTCTGCTTGGAAAGCTACCATCCATTATAAACCCACAGAGTCTCATTCCTGCTTACAGTTTAACTTCCTAAGCCCTGCAAAGACAGTGTCAGAGATGGATTACTCACAGCTAGTAGAACTCAAACACATTTGTATTGGAAACAATAGCGTCCTGTGAAAAAGCAAAGAGTAAACAATGCCATAGCCCATGTTACCACATATTCGCCTTCATTTAAGAGAAAGGACACTCGGACCAATAAACAATTCAGTAAACCAGAAAGAACTGACAAGTGCATAAAACATGCTTACAAGAACATAACTCCAAAGCCCTCCTGGGCATATAAGATGCCACACATGCCATACAAAAAACACTTTGGTCCTCTAAAGTCTCATTTAAACAAATTAAAGGTTTTTTTCTAGACATAAACATCCAAGACAAGAACTTTGAAGAAGCTCTGTTATTGTGAGAAAACCATTTAAAGTGTTAAGGTATAGAAACAATTAAAGATTAAAAAGTAAGTCTATGTAAGTCTAGGTTTACTAGTGTGAAGGACAGGTTTTCTTTGTATACTACCCCATGTACATTGCTCTGGATAAGAGCATCTGCCAAATGTTGTTAATGTAAACCTTCACTTTAAAATTTGACTTCACATCCTCAGACACCTCAATTACTTAAATTGTTATTTAAAAGAACAGACTTCTTTAGTCAGCACTGACCCTCCATCCATTCAGAGCCTTACCCACTTTGCAAGATTTCTCAGCACCTATTGAGCAGTTATGGTGCTGCTATATGGCATTTCAAATAATATGTTGGTGGTTCATGGCTGTGAATTCCAGGGGCAGTTTTTGTGGTGTCGGCAGATAAAGAAAATTTGGCTCCATATGCCTGAACACAAGCATAGCTTGTGAACAAAAGCTATTAGGATGCAATAAATAAATGATATGACTAAACAAATGAACATTTTAACATTTTGGAATGAACTTCAAATGACCTTGTATATAATCTTTAATTGTTTCAAGACTAAAGTACATTGCATGATTCTGATATATGATTTGAACTCCCTCTATTCTCTATATTCTCCAAAATGTAATAACAATAAGTTATGACATTCGGTGTAGGACAGTATCTGCAATGCATTCAATTAAAAATGTGAACTGTAAATTGCTCTGAATCAAAGTAGCATTTAGCATTCACCCTTCTGGTTTAGTCCTCATTCACAAAGTATAAGATGTACAAAGACATGATTTCCAGTAAAAAAAAGAAGGAAAAATACCAACGTTTGTTACTAAGTGATGATTTGTCATATTTTAAATGTCATGGACATTATTTCTGAAGAACTGGCTGATCTTTCTGGAATTACTGAGTCTGAATATCGCTCACGGGGGACTGAAATGGTCAGTAAGTGAAGTGAGTTCTTGTCAGGCCACTATCCGTTTTTCCGCTGTATATTATTTCCAGGCTGGTCACTATAAGCTACTATAAGTGGGGTACAAACATTACATATTGGGCTAGCAGCATGAGTATGCTCAACAGAGGGACTGGTGCGTGTTATAGATGCAGAAACAGCAAGCATGGGATTGATTATGATTTGATCATAGGTATGAAACAGGAAAGGAAAAATGGTTTATACATTTAGCAGAAGAGGAACCAAGCAAGTGCTTTCCTATGCCTAATGGTATAAGAGCGTATAGTGAATTGCAAATAGTTGGCACGTATATTGAATTAAAATTTTTACATCCACCATCTTTAAACAGCTACTATTTTGTAGATATGGCCAAAGTAGATTTAAAAAAACAATGAAACAAAAAACATTGAGTTTAGAGGCGCAATTTGTGATTTTTTTTTCTATGGCCCCTTAGCATTTTCCTGCTGCTCCCAGTTTGAGAACCACTGTTTCTTTTTATGCAGATTTATTTAGTTTAATCTGCTCTAAACATGGCAAAAATTAATTATTATGACCTGTAGCATCATAGTCCTTGATACCAAACAACTGAATGACAAAAACACTTGTGATTGTCTGAACACCCAGTGTGCATTGAACACAGCTACATGTTCAAACTATTACAGATGAATTAATTCTTTTGTTTATTATTATAAATTATTATTGTTATTGGAAAATTAAGTATAGCCAAATGGAAACTTTGACACATTTGCACAAATCTTATTACACAAATATCCATTATTTGCTGAACTGAATACATTGAAAAGGGTACACTGATGTTATTTTCTGTAAGGTGTTGGAACTTTATTGACTTCATCTAAGTCAAGTGTAGACAGTTCCAGAGCATAATCAATTATGTGACCCTTCAAACCTCACAGTGTGTTGTGTTTATGTTCAATAGCCATGAGCTCATCTAAGCAGCTGAATGAGAATCTGGAACTACAGATAACTGACTCTAACAAAGGAAGAAGAGATTATATAAGATATCTAAACATTTGCAGAGTATGTAATTGTAGAAGATAGCGGGAAAAAAAGATTCAACTAAATACCCTGCTGGCTACCAACAGTCAAACGGTTAATAGAAGAAAATAAGGTGGCTATTACAAAAAGACAATGATCCAAAGAATCAAAATCAAATACTTAAGGTTCTGAAATGGCCTTCAACTTTGTCAGACATGAGACCTATACTAAATGGTCACCAGGGTGAAAGTCAGGCTGTGATAGGACATACAGTTAGCTTAGTGAGTAATTAATTTGTTGTCTGTATTTAGCCCATCTTACACAAAACAGCTGTGAACACACAGCACCTGCACCCATGGTGCCGTTTGTGTGTTAAGTGCTTTGCCCAAGGGTATATTAGCCAGGGATGAGGAAAGAGAAAATGGCTTGGTCACAAAATTTTGCCCATATTTTGCCCTCATAATGTAACTAGTACCCCTCAGGTGACTTGGTTGTTGTACTTCTGTATCTTTAGTTAGGAAACATTATTGCTCCTTTTTTGCTTTACCATAATTGTACCATTGTATCACTGCAAAAGTCTGTATTTTTACACACTAAATACACACCAGTAAGCATTACAATAAAGAGAATGGCTATGAACTAACGGTGATCATGTTTATGTGACTATGTAATCTCTGTCTGTAAATCATCAACAACAGTGTTGAAATATAATATATGCATAGCTTATGTACCTGCATTTAACATTTAAACTTCTTTAATGGGTCATTATCAATAAAGTATTAGAAAAACATTATTTTGACAGTAAAAACACCTTTCTTACAGTTTATGCTATAAACACAAAGAAACGATTTACAAACTGTTTTCTATGTGGATCCAAAAAAAGACTTAAGGCTAAAAGGGGTCAAGAAGTTCCTTTATCTAGACCAAACCCTTAACTGAATTGGTCTTTGCTCAGACATACAACTACACATAAACACAAACACAAATTTGAACCAACATACTGATCTTGTACCCGTGTGTGTGTGTTTGTATTTTTTTTGTGTGTGTGTGTTTTGGTGTGCACACACGTAGTGAGCCCCAAGCGTTTCTTTAAAGTGCTGTTTGATGTGTTTGAGCTTTATAACACTCACTCATTCCTTATTAATGTTTCTGTTGAACACACCTAAAATACCACAGAGCACGGCAGGCCCACTGGCCCATCTGCACTGCACGCCTTCATGTTTTCCTCACTTTTTAATCCATAATGGCCAGAATGAGGCATGTTACAGCAAAGAAAAAATGTAATGCAGAGAGGGTGAATTTACAGGACAATATTTGAGAAATATTGCTATTGATGATAAACACCTAACCAAACCTTTTTACTTTCATGTTGACTTAAACAACAGAAAGACGGTTAGAGGAATATATTATGTAATGTGTGTGTACAGGAAATGTGCTAGGCATTAGGCAGTCCTACTGTTTCCCTGCACTCATTGCCTATTGTAGGTTTACTGCTAGTGACAATTTATCTATTTATTAAGCCCCCTCCTCTCATTAATGAAAAAGGACCACTGCAGGGAATGCTAGGGTTTTAAAATCTGTACATTTACAGGTTATCAGACACACCTTCTTTGTTTGCACATCTAGGCCTAGTGGTTAAGACCTTTCCCTAGTAAACTAAAAGTCCCAGGTTCAAGTCCCAGGCGGGCACTACTGAGGTACCCATGAGCAAGGTATAGTCCCGCTACACTGTTCCCCAGGCTGTTGATAGCTGTCTGCTGCTCCACGTGTGATGGGTTAAATGCAAAGGTCAGATGTTGTTGTGGTGCTTGAGTGGGTTCACAATGACAACTAGTCACTTTCACCTTTTTGTTTATACTGGCATTGCATTTTGCATTTTGCATATTTACAAGATTTCATATATTGCTGGTATTTACTTATATTACTGAATGCTGTTCATACTGTGTATTTGAACAGTTATGATTAGAGATCTTCCAATTCAATTCACATCATCCAGGCTGGATCAGAAAACCCACAGTGTGTCATGGGATAACATCCCATATGAAGCAATGGCTTTTCTGGTTTGAAACATTACTTTAGATCCTGAAAACACCGTGTTGTGCAGCACAATCAAACATTTAAACATGATGCCCTTAACACACAGCAAATGCCTTTATATAAGAAGTTAGCTGAATTTAGCTTCACTTCCAAATTTTTCAGTTCAACCTTAAGTTGTGCCCCTGTCATGGAGCCCACACACCGCCATTTAAGGTTGAACAGAATATTTGTTTTAGTTAATTGAAAATGTATTGAAATATGTGGAATTTGAAAATGGCAGTACATGCAGGAAAACCCACAAACGTCTTAAACTGAACTGAAAGAATTTTGCAAGAACGAAAGGAAATAACTGTAAAAAATGTCAGAAAATGTCAGAGACTAGTGGACAGTTATGCAAAATGCCTTAATAGTTGTTTCTACTAAAGGGGACAATACTCACTTCTAAGGCCAGGGGTGTGCTTACTTTCTCCACAGAATATGACATCTGTTAATTTTTGTTAAATAAATGATAATTGAAAAGGCTACTTTTTCATATTTTATTCAAATATGTCACCTTTATCTTTAGACACTGTATAAAGAGGTGCAAGGTTTCTTGAAAAAAAAATCAACATCAACATGGTGCACTTACGTTTTCATGGGACTGTATGCAAAAGAACCTTTAAAAGGTATAAAAACCTTTGCATAATGTAAAAGGCCCTTTAACAATGTAAGGGTTCTTTGAAAAACTTTTGCATTATTTAAAGAACTCCCAAATAATGCAAAGGTTCTTAGAAGAACCTTTGCCTTATATGGGGATTCTTTTAATTTAAAAAAAAAGAAAATCACACTCACATATCTCCATGTACTTAAAGGTTGTTCTAGGCTGTGCTGGCACCCTTCCTTTTTGTTTTTCCCAGAATTAATTAGGGCCTAATTAGAATGTATGTACAAGGCTGACATGCCTAGTAGATAAGAAGCTTTAGGAAAAAGAGAGATATATAGAAAGAGAGAGAGAGAGAGCGAGAGAGAGAGAGAGAGAGAGAGAGAGACAGACAGAGAGAGAGAGAGAGAGAGAGAGAGAGA
>JBBPDA010108488.1:0-11047 GCA_037974385.1 Arnoldichthys spilopterus | reverse complement strand
TTGCCACTAAGTATTAAGTCTTTTTTTGTTAGAGGGTTCAAATACTTATTTCACTCAATGAAATGGAAATCAGTTTCAATCTTTTATTCAAAGTAATTTTTTTAATTTTGCTTTTGATGTGCTATCTGTCACTGTTAAAATAAACCTACCATTAAAATGATACTTTTCTGAGACTTTTCATTTATTTGTCATTGGACTTACAAAATCAGCGAGGGGTGAAATAATTATTTCCTCCACTGTATATATAATACGGATCTGTTGGCTTTATTAGAACTGAATCTTGACCCCCTTGTGTTAAAAATCTTCTTCATATGGAGACATATGCAAAAAAACATCACCCCCACTACTGTGTTCACCTTTTTGAGCCTTGGTTCCTTCCAAGGTTTCTTCTTACAGCTTATGAAGACATTTTCGTTTAGTCCTTCCTATTGGAGATTCCCGTAAGCCCCAACAGTAGAAAATGGCCAAGTTTACACAATTTGATAATTTTCAGACAGATGTCACATGTTATAATTTAAAATAATAATCATTCTTGAATACTGTGCTATGCTTTATGACTATTATACCACCCAACATTACTACCAATGCAATCACAGATGTTAATGGCCTGTGGGATTTTTCCTTTTACTAGATGAATGTACAAACATGTTAACTTACTGAAGTAAAACATTGCCAGCTAGAGTTCTGGAACGGTTAACTGAGCACTTGAGTACCCGTGCACACCCAGAGTAAGAAGTCAGCATACACCCACATGTGTGCATATCCTTGGGAAATTACACTAAAAAAGTGAGATCAGTCCATGATTTCTAAGAAACTACACATAAATAATTCCTGGAAACAATGATATCATGGCTTCTTTCCACGGTGCTTGAGTGTGTTCACAATGACAAATAGTCACTTTCACTTCAGTTCATCTTTCCATGTGTATGGAAAAAAAAGACACTACTGTTAGAGATGGCACACTACCACTTTTTTAATACCAATATAGACCTTGCACCAAAACCTTGAGTGAACAAATAAAATAGCCATCCCAAGTAAAACTTCACAAAGCTCAAACAAACACCACATCACCCTGAAATAAAACACAACCAACACTACATTATGCACTGATACAGCTTTTTCTCCTTTACTGATAAATGATCTTCAAATATGGGCAGATACCAAGTGAAGATACTGACCCTATCAATTATTCAAATCCAACCACTCGATAGGTGCATTTATATGCTGATATTTATACCATTCTACTTTTCAAAACTTTTATTTGAATAAATTCAGTGTTCTGTGCCATAAATAATATATACTTTATTTAGCCTTAAAATACCTATATCTCTTGCCAGAGCAATAACTACAACAGTTAAAACAAACCCTGCTAGAACAGGACACAAGTTTATTTTACCCCCACGCAAGGTAAGGAAGATGACTAGACAGAGAAAACTTTTTCCAAGGGTCATGACTGGCAATTTGTGAAAGGCAGCTGTTTTTTTATCTATTTGGTTTGAGGGCAGAGCCTATTTCAAACAGCTTAATGTCACAGGAGTATGTGTACATACACGACGCAGTCTTAGTTCTAAATTTGATTCAAACTTTGACCACTGCCTTCCTCTGCATTCTGTTCATGTAAGCCATTTCCTGCAGTGACGCTGCCCAACAATCAGAGGAGGGAAGGGTCCCTCCCTAAGCATTCACTCTCATGGTGACACAAACATCATGCAAGCACACACACACACACACGTACGCACACACACATAAACACACACAGACCACAGTTCTCTTAGCAAAGTCATTTGAAAGGAAAAGCTTAGATGATCACAAACACTTACAGTACAATGTACAGTATAACACCATAATTGTTAGAATGCTTGCAAGACCTTCTTATTGGAATGAAAGGCCTGATATCTAAATAAAAACACTTCAGTTTAAAATTTGTCTCCCATTTTAAACTGCAATCTACATTTTTCCTAAGTAAATAACATTAATTTTACAAATAAGTGCAGTTAGTGCTCTGACATAACCTTTGTAGACCACAAATGCTGTGTCAGCACTAACACAAGTCAACAAGGCCTTAGGGTGAAAAGTTTTTGCCATAAACTCAACAGCATCATCATCCCTAGATTCAAGATGTATTCTCTAAACAGAATAACAATAATGGTGGAAACATTTTCCAGATACGTGTTTAGAAACAGGACACTGTGACTGTTGATAACAGAGCAAAAAAGTATTTACACAAGTGTGGCCTCTTCACATCAATGGAAAACAATGAGAGAAAACCACCTTAATCTTTGTGGGGTCTGCAGGCTGACTACCACCCCAGGAACTGGATCCTACAAACAAACTTTTGTACTGCTTTAAAGCCCTTTTTCTCACAGCCAAAATGGGAGCTTACTCCGCTCTTATGCTGAGCAATTGTAAGCTCTCCTAAGTTCTCAAAGACTGTTCTCTTAAATACAAAGTCTTCAAGGCCACTGTTTTTTTCCTTTATTTTTTCACAGTTTTAGTAAGAACCCTTCCTTCTCAAAGTCAAATGTGCTATTTGCAGACAAGTTTAATAGTAAAGGGTGTGTCTGTTCAAAGCTGTACTTTTTAATTCACATCTTTAGTACAGCAAAGCAGATTAGAGAGCTGATTCTGACCACAATCTAGTGTACATGGAGACACTGCTCTGAAAAGGGAGTGCATAACATAGAATTATGTATTTCAGAAATATTATTTCCCTATGTAGTACTGCATAATGTGTCAAATGTTTCATGCCTTTGGAAACAATGTTTTACAACAGCCGAACCTTCAATGCTTTCTTTAAAAAATAAACATACTTAAGGCATACCTAACAAATGAAGGGTTATGTAATTATGTAGAATAAAACAAAAAAAACATTGAGTTATAACCTAACTAACATAAGTACCGAGACCAGAGAACCACTGTTTGATCCAATTTCTTTTGTTTACATAAAAAGGCTCAGCCTTCTATTAGACACTATTATCTAAACGTGAAGTTGTCTGCTTATGCAACAATTTCAACTTGCAGTACACAGATCACACCAAGTTGCTTTGCACTTGGGTAACAAATCAGAAACCACTTTGTAAGGCAGGGCATTCTGGGAATTTTAGTGGCAATGACAGAAGGCAGAATGAAAGCTTAAACAGTCGCATCACCATGGGGAGCACAGCTGTTTTGGAGCTGGACTCCCTAAGCTTTGAAGCTCTGGAATAAAACACAAATCTTTTACATTGTCACAGCCTGCACCAATTCAGTACATGTCTTCACACATTAAAAAGCAGGACTGTGCGAGGAAAAAATGCATGCACCTCTCATCAATGGGCAAAAACATGTACCCATATTGCAAGAAAGTACGATGAAGTGGTTAGCACCTTTCTCTTCTAACTAGGGGTGTGTTGAGGTGAAAAGAATTCAAGACTAAACTAAACAGAACTTCTTAAAATTAAAATCTCACAACCTTTAAAAGGCAAGGAGTTTAGAGTTTATACAAGTTTTAATTAAAGTGAAGCCAACACAAAAAACTTTTAACATCCAGCCAACTGGCATCAACACCACAACCTGGATTCCATACAACACCATACAGTAATTTCCCCTCCTGTATAAAGAGGTCATTTCAAACAGAAGATTATCATCTTTTAAAGAATCATGCAAATGCTAAATTTTGCTTTCTAATGTCCTTATTGCTATCTGGTGTCGACCAGAAGAGGATGGGTTCCCCCTTCTGAGCCTTGGTTCCTCCCGAGGTTTCTTCCTACAGCTAGGGAGTTTTTCCTTGCCTCTGTCACCTTTGGCTTGCCCTTTGGGGGCTCGGACCCGGTTTCTGTAAAGCTGCTTTGTAACAACGTCAGTTTAAGGACAAAGGAAAAGGGGCCCCAGCCATTGACGCCCAGTAAAGTAGGACAATCATCAGATATATGGATAAATTGCTAATGACTGGCCCCTGAGGAGCAGTGTAGCAGGACGGCACCTTGCTCAAGGGTACCTCAGTGGCACCTGGGTCAGGAGTTGATACCACAACACCTTGATCACAAAGCAGGTCCCTAACCACTGGACTACCATTGTATTAGAAACCAGTATACAAATAATACAGTAAGCTACTCTGAGTCCTATGGCATCATGTGCTTAAGCAATGTGTACATTCATCCCAGTGACATGGGTTCCGTTTCAGGGTCTCCATCCTCTGGGTATGGACACTGGTTTCTGTAAACCTGCAATAATTTGAACTGAACAAAAAAAACTTTCATATAAAAACATTGCCACAGCTCTTCTCTTCAACAGTGCTACCCACCCACAGCAAATGTTTAGCCAACCAATTGCCCTTTTGGGTAGAACAATAATAGAGTGGGCATTTGTCCTGGTTGGTCTTTTTAATGTCAAAAGCAAAAGTGGAATTAAATGCCACGTGTGCCTGCAACAGCATTAGAAATGCATAAACAGCAATAATATTTGCTGAACAAGCCTAAAGTAACAAGTGGGGCTGAAACTTTTCTTAGCAGTGGAAAGTGAAAGCCTGGTAATGGTGTGAAATAAGAAGATACGTTTTTGGTGGCAAGAAAATGGAAATTCTGTACAAAATGCTTTAACAAGTGCCTTTTGATCTTTACTGACAAGCCAACTAGAGTAAGGTATCCCTCTGACCTGAACACCATTTTTATATGATTTTATACTTTTATTCAATTTTCATACCACTTCAGATGTGGATCCACATTTTATTACAGGCTACTCTTAACCCTTAAGGTTTCTCAAGCTTCTAGCCTTTGCTTTTTAGGTCTGCAGCTTATTGTACATGGGCCAGTGTGAATTTCTGTACAGCTCATTTAAAATACACTTATCTTTTCAGTCTTTCAGCCTTTACAATGATTCTTTTTCTTTTTTTCAATATTTTCACTAATTACTTTTCTGCTTAGATTTTTTGTCAAGCAACTTTGGGATTGTGAAAGGCGCTATATAAATGCAATCTATTATTATTATATACTTAATATTGATTATTATTATTTGTATTAATAATAATAACAATAAAATAAATAAAATAATACAAACTAATTGTACTGATTTGTCAGTTGTCCACCAATACCAATAATAACTAAAGAGGGTTGTTTTTTTTTTACCTTTTCTGAACTCTCGGAGCTGACTTTCTTTTCCACGGGACTGTGGTTTACTCCATTTTTCACAGGCTCCGGGGTGGATTCTCTGGGGCTATCATTCACTTCCACCGCCTCCTCCTCCAGCTCCAGCTCCCAGTCCGCTAGAGGAATTCCCTCCGTCACAAACTCTCTTAGGCACTTCAGATCGTGTTTTCTCAGCAGCTGCTCAGTGTCCACGTCCACTACTACCAGCTCCAGGCTGCCGGCGGTCGCTCGGATCCGCGCCACGACCTGCTGGTGACTTTCACTCTCCACATTTTCTCCGTTCACAAACACTAGCCTGTCGCTCGCCCGCAGACCCGACTTCTCGGCGGGGGAGTCCGGCTCCACGAGCCGTATAAACTGCCCCGTTTTCCCCTTTTCCCCGTGAAGATGGAAACCGTAGCCATTGTCCCCCTTCTCGAGAACGCAAAGTCTCGGTCGGAGAGTTTCTCTCAAGCTGGGCATGATCGACAACCTGTCGGTAAATGACGGATGGCGCGCAGCAAACTAATGATAAACTAAAAACAGTCGAAATGAAATCGTGTAAGGGGAGACTACGGATGAAACATGCCGTACACGAAAGAAACAGATTCTAGAAGTGACCTGAGTTACGGCAGTTTAAACTAAAACAGAGGTTAATGTCGAAGGGAACAGTGTAGCAGCGGTTCTCCACCGCCAAGAGGTAACTCCTCCTACGAGGTCGAGCCCCCTCCTCTCCGTGCCTCTTACAAACATGTTGCTTGCTCCCAACTGCGTTTTTAGCAATTTCGCTGTAAAATACTTTTCCTCTCAAACTGTAGCACCAATTAGCAACAATATATAATAGTTTGAAGCTACACGGGTTTTTAAGGCCACATTACTGTTAAAACGCTCAACATAAGAACTGAAAAACCGTAATATCAGTAGATTAATTCTTAGTCTTGGTGGATTCAATCTTTAAAAGTAAAAATGACTATTTGTCATTGTGAATACAATCAAGCACCACAACGAAATGAGACATGTGCATAATATTTATGCAGTTGTTTTCATTAAAATATTATAATAAAATATAAGGTGTTCTAAAAAAGTGAGGTATATTGAGCAGTTGTGGCCTAGTGGTTGCCTTTAGGACCTGAAGGTTGCACATTCGAGTCCCGGCCCGAGCATTATTGAGGTACTGTACCACAACACTGGGCGCTGTTGATAGCTGCCCGCTGATCCACGTGTGATGGGTTGAATCCAGTGGTCACATTTCGTTATGCTGCTTGAGTGTGTTGACAACTATGACAACTAGTTACTTTCACTACAGTGCACTAATTTGTACAGTGCACTAATACAATTCTGCATTGCGTTGAGTCAGTGGGTCATTAACATGGGGGCTATTAAAAAACCTGGTATAATCATTAATCAGACGTTAATTTATTTTTGGTCCCTAAGTGAAACCAAGTGTTTCCTTCAAAATGATGTTTTTTTAGTAAAGTATTATTATAAAATAGTGTTCTAAAAAAAATAAAAAGAGGTGTGTCTAATTTGTATGTTGTAGTAACACAATTCTGGATTGACTATAGCTCCACGACACTGATGAGGGTATGCACCAGCGAGATCCGTCCCTCCAGCTTCTCGTCACTAGTAATCTCCTGAGCCATCTTTTATTGGCTCAGGATTTTATGCCCTTCAGCACACTCACCCCCACGGCGCGGTCAGCCGTCCACCATGCTCACGCCCAGCTCGTAAAGATATCCTGCTGCTGCTGCCATGGTAAGTAGGTCTTCTGTTATACCTAGTATATCTGTCTGTCGTGCGTAGCAGTTGGTCCCTTTCCTTGGTTATCAGTATTCGTTGTCATCTTCTTGCCTTGATTCCCCTGTCTGTGCCTTCATGTCAATAAACCCTGTTACTCCATTCCTGCCTGCATCTGCTGTCTACAACCCCAAAATGTTACAATGTGCAAGCTTCTCAATAAAAGGGCATGACCTTCGGTGTCAAAATCTCATCAATGATCATGTTAAGATCAGCAGAGTTAGTACTGTCTGGACCAGCCTGACCTGCCCTGATACCCTCTTACTGGTTTGAAGTTTTGCGGCTTTTAACCCACTCATTCCTGCTGAGGAGCTCATATGAACAGCCCTATCTGCCAAAGACCTGATCTAAAGTCATCATGGCTCCTGTACACAAGGAACTGCTGCTGCCTATTTATACTAAGAACTACTATATATATATATATATATTTTTTTTTTTTATTTTTTTTTTTTTTTTCTTGTTTATTTTTGCTATCCAAGGTCAACCAGAAGAGGATGGGTTCCACCTTCTGAGCCTTGGTTCCTCCCAAGGTTTCTTCCTACTAATATTGAGTTTTTCCTTGCCTCCCCTTTGGGGGCTCGAACCCAGTTTCTGTAAAGCTGCTTTGTGACAACATCAGTTGTAAAAAGCGCTATATAAATAAACTTGACTTGACTTTACTTGACTATGTTTTTCTCTAAAGAATTTTCTGCATTCCCAAATTCTTGAGCATTAGAAGAAGAGCTGATCAGGGGTATTTCTAGGCAGAGGCAACCTAGGTGGTCATCTAGCATTTCACCTAAAGAGTGTGCTGATTGGGCACACCCCACACCTTCATCTGAAGTTGAAAAAACATAGGTAATATGATCTGGCTTTTCTTTCAGCAGAGGTACATTTTTTGGAGATTATTTCTAATGCATCTGAGAGGGCCATGGTAACTGAAGTGAAGACACTTTAGGCTGTCAATCTAGCCAATTCTATTGGACAGAACTGGATCCAATAGATGTTGTGGGGTCCTAAGAACTTTAATTTCATCCATTTATTCTTTTTTGGGGAAAAAGATGTTTAGATAAATTTTGCCTAGACTTTTTTTTTTTTTACGAAAACTTGTAAAACTTACAGGTTGTCTGTATTTATAAAACCATTAAAACCTTTTTCCTTAACAGATGAAAAGTTGATCCTATACCTACTATTAGTAATTAGAGGAACATTAGAGCAGGGGTTAGAATGAATTAGCCATAAGGAGTTATAAGGTGTCAAAAACAAAATATGCTGTGTCCAATAATCTGGGTGGAATTGTGCCAAAGATAAACAGATTTGCCTCTCCAAGTCAAGTCAAGTAGGCTTTTATTATCATTTTAACCATATAAAGTTTACACAGAACACAGTGAAAAGAAACAACATTCCTTCAGGACCACAGTGCTACATAAAACACAGTACCACAAAAACTACACAACTGACAACATAAAGTGCATTGTGTGCAAAGATGTGCAAACATTGCAGAACAGTGCAAAGACAGACAGGTACAAATGAAGACAGCAGCGACCAGTGCACAGTTATGGTTCTACCAGATGCAAAGTAGCAGGATGTGCAAAGATGCAATAATGTGATGTAAACAATGACACGGAATAGGAAGAATGTAGCAGCATAAAGTTAAATATCAGTAAATAAATATAAAGTTAAGGACTAGTTAAATGTGTGTGTGTGTATGTGTATGTGTATGTGTGTGTGTGTGTGTGTGTGTGTGTGTGTGTGTGTGTGTGTGTGTTGACAGTCCCTGAGTGGTTAAGAGTCTTATTGCCTGAGGGATGAAACTATTGCACATTCTAATAGTGAAGGCCTGAATGCTTCGGTACCTTCCTTCAGATGACAGAGGGAAAAATAGTTTGTGTGCGGGGCATGTTGGGTCATCCACAATGCTGGTGG
Organism: Arnoldichthys spilopterus; assembly: GCA_037974385.1. NCBI lineage: Eukaryota > Metazoa > Chordata > Actinopteri > Characiformes > Lepidarchidae > Arnoldichthys > Arnoldichthys spilopterus. The sequence goes on along the minus strand of JBBPDA010108488.1, from coordinate 2,243 downwards.
CTTTGCGGATGCAGTGTATGGTAAATGTCCGTGATAGAGGGAAGAGAGATTCTGATGAACTTTTCAGCTGACGTTATTATCCGCTGCAGGGCCTTGCATTCTAACACTGCAGCTTCTCATGATGTTCTCTATGGTCCCTCTGTAGAATATGGTGAGGATTGGTGGTGGAAGATGGGCTTTTCTCAGTCTCCTTAGAAAGTAAAGACGCTGCTGGGCTTTCTTGGCTGTGGAGCTGGTGTTCTTTGGTGCTTTTCACTTGTGGTTCTCCTAAAGTCAACAACCATCTCCTTGTTTTGTCAACATCCTGAGACAGATTGGCTTTGCTCAGTGTGGTGGTGCTGGAGGTGTTGTTTCCATTTCTAACTGACTGAGGTAAGTCATGAAGTCCAGGGCCCAATTACAGAGGGAGGTGTTCAGGCCCAGCAGGCCCAGCTTTTCCGTCAGCTGTCCTTCTCATCCTTCTTTTATGCAAACATGAGTATTTACTTTTCAGTATTTGTGTTGCCCTGAATTCTGGGTTTTGTTGCATGACATCAGACATTTTAAAATTCTGTACTTAGTCTCTAAAACCCTGGGAGTGTAATGTGTAATTGGCTCCAGAGATGAAAGAAACAACTGCTGAGTTATATCTAATATTAGAGTCACTTAATATCAGGGTGGTTGGAGTGGGGTGGTGGGTCGGTCATTTGTGAAGATTCTGGGGGAGATGTAAATTGACCATGAGGAGCTACGCAATGGTGGTGGACGGCTCTGCACCCAGCTATGATATGTCGGGAGAGGGCTGTCCAACAGTATCCAGAGGTGGCATGTGACGTCTGTGTTGCTTGGTGGCATCCGCTCTGCATGGTTCAGCATGAATCATCATACCTTCCTGGGTTTAGGTTTACCCCCTTGTATCCTCAACCAAGGCCTGGGCTGATGCAGTAGTCCCACCTGAGACACTGCTATCCAGCTCAGTGATACTTGCCTGTGAAGAGGAAGAGTCGATAAGATTCTCATTGTCCTTCATTCTTCCTTCTAGCTCAGCCATGCACAACTGTCACATCCAGCTAGAAAGCTGACTGGGAGCATTGTATTTAATGTTTTAATAGTTTTGATCAGTCAGCATAGAAGCTTGAATGAGTTAATTAACACTATTTGCCTAATAATTAGTATGTCCCCCTCATGCTGTCAAAACAGTTCTGACTGTGGTGCACTGTGTGTTGTGTTCTAACCCATTTCTATTAGTCAGCATTCACTTTTTAAACCACAGTAGCTCTTCTCTGGGATTGGAGCAGACAAGCTAGCCTTCACTCCCCACATGCATCAGGTGTCCTTAGGTGCCTTGGAAAAAGGGTTTGTACTTGAAAATGTACACCAAAATTTTACTTGCATAATTAAGTAAATAAGCATAATGAGCTATAAAAAAAATACTAAAGCTGTTTTACCTAAAGTATTCTTTGAGTGGGTCTATGGGTCAGCCGAATGCTCACATGTAGGCTTGTTTCAGTGAGTAAATTTTTTACCAGGACTGAATGTTGCTCACCATTTTAATCTCTCCAGCTCTGTTCTTCCTTATTGTTTTCCATGCTAACACCTGTGCGACCAGGTGTGGGATTCATTTGCCTATTGTTATCAGAAGCACTTTGGTCTACCTATGTCTATGCAGGAAGTTTAAAACCCTTTTCACGTTTAGCCTGGATTTCCCAGTGTTCCCACTTTATTCCTGAAACAGTTTCTCTTACAATTTGAGAGGCCATTGGACATAATAGAAATGTGTATTAAAACAAGGATAAAAATACATTTCAATAAATATACATTATAAAAATGCAGCTATGTACTTCTGAATATAACATAAAATACTTCTGTTTTTAAATTTCTGCATGGTCTGGCACCTCCTTCATCCATATTCACCTCCAAGCACTATCCATTTCACTGGAATATGCTGTTTGTCTTTGTCTCCAAAGAGATATAGTTTTTAATGTTGAAGATAATGCTTTTAATATTGCAGCCTCAAAATGCTGGAGCACTTTTCCTCTACATCTTGAACCTTGTTGTTCTTTTCCATCCTTCTCTGACATATGAGTTGTATCTAAAACATTTTAGTGTTTTCAAACGTATTATTATTACTAATATTATTTTATTTTACATTACAATATTATTTATGGTGCCATTGGGCCCTTTGAATCAGGTACACACATGGACAAAATTGTTGGTACCCTTCAGTCAATGAAAGAAAAACTCAAAATGGTCACAAAAATAAC
>JBBPDA010108487.1:0-11048 GCA_037974385.1 Arnoldichthys spilopterus | reverse complement strand
TGTTGACTAAAAAGCACCATGTAAGTCGCTCTGGACAAGAGCGTCTGCCAAATGCCGAAAATGTAAATGTAAATGTATATTTACAAATGAAATGAAGTTGACCAGACAAAACATGACATATTGTGTTTTCATATTGTCTACAATGAAATACAAGTCAAAGTAAATTTAGAAATCACTACTTTCCTTTTTTATTTGCGTTTTCCATCCCATCCCATTTTTTTTTCTGATTTGGGGTTGTACTTAATAGTTAATAGTTAGATATCACATTACATTCTTTTTTTATTGTATTTTATAAAAAATCCCAACTTCTTTGTAAAAACTTCTTTCTTGTTTGTAACAAAAAAATATGTTTTTAATGTTAATCTACTAAACATCTTTGATATTTTTGATATATGAATGTTGCCATTGTTTCAGATGTGAAGTGCATGTCAATGTCCAAGTTGCAAATAAGGGAAAAAATGGCTCACAAAAGAAAATAATAATAATTGTGATTTTGGGCCTCATGTTTCCATTCAAAGACAATAACATTTCTGCTATTGAATCTAACAGCTTCACCAGAGATAAGAAGAGGTGAAAGGAAACTGAAATTAGAAGAAATCAGTAGTAATAAATCTAAGTAGACAGGACAGAAAAGATGAATATGACACAAGGAGAATGAAAATGAACTGCTCTGCAATGCCTTTTAAATTCAAACTTATTGTAACGTAAAACAATGAGTATTTTACATGTAAATCCTCATGAACCTGTGTTTCCAGCTGTAAATGTTTAAGCTTTCTTTGTGTAGACTAAATCTGAGCACTGAGCTGTTTGCTGCTTGAAAATGTATAGAAAAGACCAAACAGGGTAACCCATAACCAGAGGTGGGAAAGGGCATGGCACAGACACAGGGCCTGCAAAGGAATATTATATAATACTAAGGGCACAGTATTATATTTTTTCACAGGGCCCAAAATTTCTAGCAGCACTCCTCAATCAATGACTACAAACTGCCCAATAATCAAACCAGATCAATAGAAAAGGACAAGGAATTAAATTATGTTTTGATGCATTAAAGTCAAAATAATGTTTTAATTCTCCTGTACACCATTTTAGGGATACAAGGTTTTGCATATTTCTGAATATATATAATGAGTGTCACGATTTACTAGTACAACATGGCAACCTCACAGCTGTCTCTATCACAGGTCAACACCTCCTGAAAATAAAAACGTACTTGCAGTTTCATCAAAGTAATGGCCAAACACTAGGATCTGCTGCTTAAAATTTTATTGGTCTGTACATCTCTCACAAATTAGCCTAAATTCCCATTTGCTTTGGGCTCAATAATAAAAGGCTCATGTTTTTCTTCTTTCTTTGCACCTTAGTAAATTGCTGAGTGTGGCGTGAGCAGGTTGGGAGAAGTGACTTGGTGATATACTTTAATGGGAATAGTTTGGCTGACTATTTACTTCTAGTGTTTGTATGTTAGGTTTAACATTAGCCTTGTTACTCCAGTGCTAAAGAAGTGCAATTTGGACTCCAAACGCTTGGCTAATTAGAAAACGGCAAAATTGTACTCCTTTAACAGTGAGAAAATTTCAATTTCTACAAATGAACTAAACAGCCCACATGACAGCAACCTGACCATGAGGAAACAACCTATTTTAAAATGAGCTGCTCATGGTCAGGCCTGGTGTTTTAGTTGGTGTAATACTTGATGGATTTTCACACATCTGAGGCACTAAGTGAAATGTTTTCTTTGCACAGTATGTACATTATGTAACTTAACACAGATACCTTCATCTGTAATCACCTAAAATCAAATTTAACCCCTTAAATGGCCAGGATAAATCAGCTTGATTTGAATTTGCATTGCTTTCCAAGCAGTAACTAAATAATTGGCATAAGGCTAAGAATTTATGGATTAATGTGAAAGTATTCAGTGGGGGTTTGGAATACTGTATATTGCCAATATATTGCAGTGTCATTTTTATATGAGAATTCAGCCATGCTGAGTTTAAGGTCTAGTATTTTTTTTTGCTGGTGTGACTGGTACTTTCCAAAAACATTAACAGAAAGTGGAACAAATTGTCCAGCCAGGTTTGATTTGTGTGTGAATGTGCGTGTGTGTGAATGACATGGCAGCCTGCAGGTCCACTCTGTGGTGCTGAATCGAAGTGTATGTTTTTCAGAGGTCAGGATGTTGACTCATCAGGCTTTTCCAGGAGACATATCTCGCCATTCCGAGATCTAGGAAGAGAAGGTCAGAGAACGGAGCTCTGAGATACTGTAGAGTGTTCTGACTCAGTTTCCTGTGCCTGGAATGCTATGGAGTCCAGCTGTGAAAATTCCTGTCATTTGAGGTCATCCTCATCAGCTCCAGCTGCCTGCCATTATGTTACAGTCTGTTACTTAACACAAACACTGACAATTACTGCACTATTACTGCTTGTGCGTCCAGCTGAGCAATTCTGATATTTGAACACCTTGTGAAAAAACACAATTGAAAGCAGTTCTTTTTCTTTATCGTGTCCCCCTTTTGCTCTAAAAAATCTGCCTATAGGCTATTTAAAAAACAGCAACAAATAAAAGCATAAAAACCAGTAATTTTCTGTTAATTAACCCTATTTCATTCTCCAGGTCTATTACTTTATTTCATTTTACATGAATCCAGTTATTTTAAATAGGTCCTGGGTGTTTAAGAGGAATTCAATCAGTGTTTTGTCAATTCTGCATATTCTGAAAAGGTGAGGTGGAAACAAAGTTATTTACAGTGGTTTGATGGTTTGCCAGCTGATTTCTTTATCGGGGTGGTGATATGGACTAACTATTAATTGTATTGGCTTTCCAAAATGATCTGTGAACTTTCAGATGATGGTAAAAATGGTAGATAAAACTAAAATACTTTTAGAACTATTTTGACTTATAGAACCCTGCATCAGTGCCATATGACACATTTAGAAGGGCAGGTGGAGTTTGACGGGGACGAATTAATGAATGACATGTTTGTCGACCAGGGGGAGGGGGGCACCTTCCTTGCCATTAAAGGCACCATGGTCAAATAGGCATGGGTTTAAGGAACTCAATACCCCCACACTTCAGTCATTACACAGGACTTTGTATGACTTAGGGTGTAGCTGTGGGCTAATAGTTATAGAAGTAGGCTTGCAACCACAGATTTGCTGGTTCAGTTCCCTGGAACAAGCAGGTAAAATGTGGTTGGGGGGCTGAGTAAACAACGCATTCCCCCTCCCACATCCACAGCTGAAGTACTATGAGCAAGGCACCTAACACCCCTGGGCACAGGTATGTAGCCCATCACTCCTGGTGGATGTTCATGGGTGTGATAGATGGCTTAAATGCAAGGAGGACAAATTAACTTCTCACTGTTCACAGAGTGCCACAGAATACGACTTATATGACACTTTTCCAGTATTTAATAATTTTCTACTGAGAACTTTGATTCCAGACTTTTTCCAATAGTGCAGACAGTGAAGGCTGTGAAGGAGCAGTGTTTGCCTCAGCTGAAAGTATTCATTTGTCTGTAACTCTGCTTGTCAAAGAAAAAAAACAACAACAAAAAAAAAACCCACACCACCTGAAAATTATATGATGAGAACTGGCAGCCAAGAATGACAAATGCATCTAAAATTATCCAAACCAACAGTCACATCAAATCTGTGAATGTCATATTAAGTCCAACACGCCCACAAATCAATGAGAGGGATATTTAGAGTAGCAGTTGTTCATGCGTTTGAGATCTATTGCGTGCTGGGGTGAGACATCAATGACGATACTGAAAACTCTGGTAAAGGAACAGAGTACCCTGATATAACAGCCCTAGCATGCAGACTCTGGAGGCGGTGGGTGCTGCGGGGAGAGAGGAAGTGGTGCGGTTATCAGGCTGTCTGTTGCCAGTTTTTTCCGTTAGCTTCAAAATCCCATGATCAGTGCAGCTGATGAGTTCAGTGACACATGCATGGCATTGTCACCTCATACACAAAGTTCCATCAGGTAGGAGCCCATAGCCTTATAATGTCTCTAGAATGAGCAGTGCTGGAGGGCTGGTGATTTTTGATGCACAGTGTGGTGATTTCCCTATTCAAACACACCTTTGAATCTGGTATGTCAGTGAGCAGGGAAATTACCAAACTGTCTGAAACACTGGGCCTTCAGAAGTGGAAATTTGGTGTCCATGGTTAAATCCCTATGATTCTATGTAGTTTTACTGGAACTGTAACATATATTATATATAAAGGCCAAGCTTGAAAGACCTAGTATTGAAGTCTACATTTTAAATATTTTAGAAAATTTTTGGACAAAGTCACAATAGGAAACATTTAAAGAGCCCATACAATGGAAAACCTCAAAGTCTTCTTTTCTGAAATAAATGAGGTTGATGTAAAACATTTGTACCAATGCACCATTTATCCCATACAAAATCCCTTTTAAATTTCAAGATGTCACAAAAACCAAGACATTTACATACATATTTATACTACATTCATTTAGTTTCACCCATTCCCAGTGAAGAAGTGTTCAGTGTATCCAGTCTGCTTTCTGAACGAGGCAAAATACATTGCAGCCAATCAGAACAGAGTTTATTTACATACAGTAAATCAGTCTTTTAGGTACAGTAAGCAGTTTGTTTAAAAATTCATCACAAATGCTTTGGTGAATAAAACCACACAAAAGTCAGATGTGGATACAGACCTTTAAAAAACACCTAGAGGCTCTATGTTCAAATGCATGAAATGGGTGTGTCCTGCTTACTGTAGAACAGCATACACCAACCATTTTCCTGGATACTGAAAGAGTTCTCTTCCAACACTAACTGAACACATCTGACCTTAATCATCAGCCCTCTTAATTAACTGCATCAGATGTGCTAGATTTAGTCAGTAGCTAATTTCTGTAGGAAGATAACCCTTCAGGAGCAGTGTTGGCGACCACTGTTGGAAAAGAAACTAGAATGGGAACTGGAGTCATTGCTGATTCACTGAGGAGGTTAAATAAAACATATTAATCAACTGTCTACTTATTTGTTTGGTTCTTCATTTGTTTGTTTGTTTGTTTGTTTTTTGTTTGTTCAATGGTGACAACCCTATGATATACAGTTTCTCACTCTAAAAAGTACATAATGTACTTATGAGATTCATAAACCTGAAGGTTGCTGGTTCAAATCCCAGACTGGTACAAATAGAACTGAAGAACTTGTGACCAAGGCCCAAGTGCTGCCTATGTCAACTCCTCCTAGACGAATGGGTTAAATGCAGAGGCCACAGTTCATTGTGGTGCGCTAAAGTGTGTCGACAATGACAAAAAATCCCTCACTCACTTTCAAGTCATAAGATTTATCTGAATAATAGGCCTAGGATTTAAGGTAGCTAAAAGCACTTTCAACATCTCTCTGTATACATAAAGCATATCCCATATAGCACTAAACACTTAATGCAACCTGTCTGATTCCTTTTTGTCAGTTTTCAGTTCTCATGACCTTGGCGTTTCTCATGTTCCTCAGCAAAAATATGTATTTTTTTGTTAAAAAAAATGTTTTTTTTTAAATCTGATCATTATTTATTATCATTTGTTCACTTTTGCTTTCCACTCTAGGCCTCTTTTGATAATAACAGGCTGAGCAGCATAACAGAGGTCAATTTCAAGCCATATGTACCTGAGTTCTCCCACACATAACCATTGCTCCATTATTAATGCGTGTTTGTCTGTGAACGGAGCCTAAGTGAGTCTAAAGGTTATCTCAATATCGAGAAAAATACTGCAAATTTAGCTTTGATCCTATCAGATCCTATCAGACACCTTCGGAAAAACGATTTGAACAAAGCAAAAATGCTCCACTTTAACTATTTCCATTTTAACTAGGGCTGCACCGATACGGAAGTTGGGGGCTGATATTGATATGATCTGAAATTTTATTATATGGCTCTCAATGTGCTGTTACATAAACATGAATAAAATATAGAAATTGGGACCAAATCTTGATTAACATTTTGAAGAAATATGACATTTTTATTTCTTTCATTTTATATTATATATTTAAATTTTGACACTGGCAGTAATATGAATTAAAAGCAGATATCAGCATATTAACCTAGAGTCATTTACATGCCCTGCTCTTCTCACGGGCAATAGATTTGAAATATATGGATCATATTGAAACATGTCTGCTGATAACTTTTTAAGCAATTATCTTACCACATCATGGTCTATGCCAATAATGAATAATTTATTATAATTTATTATATTGTACTTTGCACTTTTTTTTGTGTTATTTTTCGATTTTTCTTATTTGTCTATTTTTCTTTTAAGTATACTTTCTTCTGCTGCTGGTACCTGAGAGCTACCAAACAAATTTCGTTGTATCCTGACAATGATAAAATCTCTCATCTCTTATCTTATCTCTTATCTCCAGTTTGAACTTAGCTGATCTTTAGTACATTTGTACAAAATATTATATCATAAATAATTCAAAACATTCTTTACATTGTTAAGGTAAAGTTGAGTCTCTGAGTTTCATTTAGAACACATTAAGGCTGAATTTACATTCTAGCAGTTGAATAGACCCACAGGAAAGACCCCAGACCCTGTAAACAGCCCGTCTAACTTTAGGTTTATAGCCAGCTAGCCACAATCCTAAACTGTGATAAGACTCACTGACATATCTCTTCTAAAGAATAATGATAGACAGAAACAGCAAAATGGTCATTTGTGCCACTGCCTAAAAGAACAAAATAAGAAAAGAAAAACAAGAACAGAAACTGAAAACAAAAAAACAGATCTAGATTAAAGAAGAGCGTGAACATTGGTATAGCTTACCAATGCTGGAGAGTGTTTTGAGAAACTGCCATTGGGCTCTGGGGCTCAGTCTAATCAGGCTACTATTAGGCAGCCTGTTAGCTCTTGTGTTAGCTAATGTTAACTAGCAGTACTGATGTCTATCAGTGTCCAAATTGTTTAGCCCACATTTAAATGTTTCGTCTTGCATTCTGGGTCACTGAAAGATATAGAAAGAGAGCATTGTGCTTCAGCTTTTGTAGGTTTTAAAAAAGAAATTTCCATCCCAGCTTTGCTGTTTTTTTCTAAAATGCCTGAATGGGGTAGAGATACCTGATTTTTTATATTCCATACCAAATAATACCTAAGCTAATGACCTAATTTCAACATAAATTGTGCTATTAAGCACATAAAGAAGAAATCCTTTAATTTTCACCATGAAAACTGGTTATTGCAGTAGGACTAGAAAGTGAAAGTCTATGCAGCAGCCCAAAGTTTATATGTGCCTCTAGGCAATTAAATGACTAAATATCTTATTACTCTATACCTGGAGAATAAACAGTATGTCTAAGTATGTCTAGTCTTATCTTGTCTTGTCCTGATTTGTCCTGTTCTATCCTACCCTACCTACCCTCCTCTATTCTGCTCTAATGTACCATATACTCTAATGGTTTTTCCTTTGACATCACTACATTGCTTACTGCTTAAATGAACCATTATTTTTCTTTTTTAAAAGTGATCTATTTTTATTGGGAATGTGGGGATTAGAAGTCTGCCCAGCCGTAAAGCATTCATTTCGCAAAAATGTGTTGAAAATGCACAGCCCAAGAAGGTAGCGGTTACGCTATGTGTTTCCTGCCTACTATTCCACTATTAAAACTCCACCTGGTGATAATAACTGAAAATAAATGAAGGAAACTTTGATACAGGGACTCTACTAGAATACCTTTGAGCTCTGTCTACAGCAGGACCATCTCTGGATGAAAAGAAGCTGAAGGAATGAAGGGAAAAGGCTTTTTCTGGCCAGCTTCAGCAAGTGTCAGATGGCGTTTGTCCTGGACTTGGAGAGGTATTAGACAGCACACACACTCTCTCACACTCACACACACGTACACAGGCTGTGGAGGTGTTGGACTGAGCACTGCTCCTCCTCTCTGTTCTCGCTGCCGCCTCTTTTCCTGAGCCTTTTCCTGCCTGCTTTCCTGTGCAGCTTGGAGAATGCAGAGAGCAAGGGCTCTCCACCCTGCACTGCACTAAACACACACGCACACAAATCACACACACACAAACTGGAAAATGTAATGCATTGAACTGCATTGATTCAAATGTGTTTAGTTCAGTTTACTTACTTATAGCACTATTTGTATTAGTGCAGTTTTATGCGAAACATTAGGCACCCTGGTTAACCATATTTTGTAGATATTCTTAGTACACATCTTGTACAGAAAACACACTTTTTTCCCCCGATATGTAAAACTCAACAACTACATAGAAGTTTTGCTTCAAAATGCAGAAAAATGCCACATGTAACTTATTTATTAATTCATTGAGCATAAAATTTGACCAAGGGTGTTCAAAGTTTTGCACATGTTAAATTCAGAAGAAATTGTGCTTTAAAATGTGCATGTGTGTTTTCTTTAGAAACTCAACAAAAATCATTTGAGTAGGGGCGTGCAAACTTTTGCATACAACATTTTATTGTTTTAATAATATTTTGTAATTATACAATACATGAAAGATTTCACAGGTACTATAATAGGCAGGTGTTACAGGGGTTATGTACGGTTATATTATACACTGATAAGCCAAAACATTATGGCCACTATATTATACAGCTGCACTCTGTTACAGCTGCACATGTCATGGTTTGATGGTAAGTGAAAAGTCGGTTTTCGTATTTAACATGTTGGGTGTGGGAGAAATGGCCAGGTGTAAAAAACTGAGCCACTCTGACAAGAGGCAAAACATTATGGTCAGAAAATAAAGTTGGAGTATTTAAGTTACAGCAAGGCCTGTGGGTTGCTCCTGGTCAGCAGTGGTAAGTACTTAACCCTAGTGGTCTGAGTAGGGACAAGCCACAAACCTGCAACTGTATGGTGGGCACAAAAGTCACATTTGCAAGGGCAAAGAAGGCTACAGCATTTGGTCTAAACTGACAGAAGAGTGACTATACTAGAAGTCGCTGAAATGTTTAATGCTTTTTAGGGAAGGAATGTGTCACAACCCACAATGCATCACCTTGTGCCTGTGGTGACCCCTTTCTACCATCAAAAGCATCTACAATTGGCATGAGAGTGTTCTATTGAGTGTTTAGGTAGACTTCAGTTTGGCATGTGTCCCCTCCTTAAAGACTGTTGAATCTTATTTCTCAGTGGTGTGGCACATAGGCGCCTTGATGACTGAGAACTGTTGAATCAGAAAAAAAAGTTACTTCAGATGAGTAATGCATTAAGTCATACATTACACTCATTAATGCATATACACAGCCGATAAAGTGGGTCATTCTGCTGCAAAAGTCTCACATGCTTACTTAAGAGCTAGCATAATGAAAATAATGAAATGGAAATAAACTTAAAGCTGAAATGAACTGCAGCATGACACTGCATGTATGTGTGTGTGATCCAGTGGGAGTGGGCAGTTTACTAGGCAAGAGAATGTCAGTGTGGGCGCATTCAGTAAGAGCTTTCTCAGAACTGTTAACAATGAGAGACAAATCCCTCTGTGTGTGAGCCACACACACACGGCCCTGTGTGGAAAACAGGAGGGTCCTACTGCATGGACTTGCTAGCATTTTTTGTGCAAAAATGGCTTTTTTGTTGTTTAACTGAACAAAATTGACAGTTAAAGTAAAAGCAGAAAACATAAAACAAAAAACTAAATTTTCGTGATTAATTGTGAACTAATCAAACATGAAGGAAATATATAACATCAATAGTTATTCCCAAACGTTAGCAAATAAAAAGGAAAACATACTAATGGAATATGTTATATGTTGTATGTAATGTACCACATTGTACATTTAATGCAGCACTTGTCAGTGTCGGCTAATACTTTCAGACATAAACTTTTAAATCATGTAAAAAAAAAAAAGTAAAGGAAAAAATGGAAAATGACAAACACTGTCAAAGGCAATATGAAGAGCAGGAAATAAATAAGAAGCCATGGAAGGACACATAATGGGCTACAGTTTAGGCCATTGAGTCTTTGAACCTGTGTGTATAGAATATGATCACAGAGCGCCCTCTTGTGGCAGAAATGGTAGTCATCCAATTGAATGAGCGAGCCAGAAATTGGCACCAACCCTTGATACCTTGCAGATAGGTGTCTCCACCATGTGTGCATTATCCACAAGCCTTGGGAAGGAATTTGTTGACTAGTTATTCTGATGTCTAGTTCTATTGATTTCATTAGTAATCTAGCAATCTAATCATTTTGATGAATTATTGAGTAAGCCAGTTGTTTTCTTAGGCCAAAAAACTGACTGAACAATAAAAAGCATCTCAAACTCCCAAACCTTTTTTTTGAGCTGTACCACAAAAACTACTTTAGTAGTAGTAAGATATTTAGTCCTAAGTTAGGAAGATAAGGTTATATGTATACCTTATTTATGTGTTTGCACATTTACAGCTGTCCTTGCCCCCCAGTTAGACACCCTCATGGCTGGGATGGGAGGGTGGGCCTTGTCCTGAATTAGCACTTTTGACTGAGTAACACGAAACCTTGAGTATTCAGTTTTCACAGATTCACACAATTCAGGCATTTGACCTTATGCCCCCCTCAGCTGAAATTCAACACACTAAAACATGTTCGCAGAGGCACAAGCAGAGTGTTTTAGCATAAGTCGTAAAATGTTAAGGGGTTCAACTTATTAGCAATAAACCACACCAAAAAAACATGATAACTTCAAGGCACAATTATATAAAATAAAATGTTATAAACATATAATATAAGTTATAGCATGTTATAAAATCTGGACCTGAATCTGGCCAGTGAATGTTAAATGGTTAAAATATTACAGGTACTAATAGGTACAGTACCTCATAGTTAATGTTTATGTTACTTGCATTTATTTTATGTTACTTTTAATGTACTTGTGCAATGTTTGCATATATTTTCCATTCTTTTAGAAATAATTACTTGAATTATTGTGAATTATTATATATATATAAAAGAATGGTTTTGGTAACAATTTCATATGTGTATGTATATACACACGTGGACAAAATTGTTGGTACCCTTCAGTCAATGAAAGAAAAACTCACAATGGTCACAGAAAT
>JBBPDA010108486.1:0-11049 GCA_037974385.1 Arnoldichthys spilopterus | reverse complement strand
CCATCCATCCATCCATCCATCCATCCATCCATCCATCCATCCATCCATCCATCCATCCATCCATCCATCTATCTATCAGTTCCGAGTGAGAGACCCTGAGCCATCTTTCTAAAACCAGCTACCTTGGCAGAGTAAATAAATGTCAAATGACTTAACTGTGAAAAAAGGTTTCCATTGCAATACTGCAAAATATTACTCTGTCGACTCCTCTGAAAAAGCAACTGATGCGAGTGTAAAAACAGTGAGATACAGAAGAACAATGAACAGCTTAACCACATGTACAAAGAAAGCACATCCTTACATTAATCAAGTTGATGTTACTTCTGCTAAGGAGGTAACACTAGTGTCTGAGACTAAGGGTGTACTTATTTTCTCCACAGTAGACTACATCTTTGTAACGCGCAGGCGTCGAGGCCGACACGTGAGTGTTCAGAGAGCCCAATCGCAGGGTGAGAAAAAGGAGCACCGCCCCCCGGTCGCGTGAGCGAACAGGGGAGGGGCGCTTTGTGAGACTAGACAAGTTGATTGGCCCTGTCTGAATACAGGTGGAAAATTGTGTCAGCGGAAAATGCGGCGGGTGGAGTTACACAGTAAACAGACCACGTTGGAACTACCATGTGTAGCGGTTAGCTTAGCCCGTGTTACCATCTCGCGGGCTAAGCTAACCGCTATACATGGTAGTTCCAACACGGTTTGTTTACTTATTGCGACGCAATTTTCCACCTGTATTCACCTCGACGCCTGCGCGTTACAATCTTTTGGTGTTTTTGTTGAACACGTACTTTTCCTTTGTCTGTAGGCACTGTGAAAAGTTTAAATGGAATGTTTAAATATGTGGAAAAAAAATCAACAACTTCCATGGGGTGTACAAATTTTTTCACACGACCGAATTAAAAGTTTGTTTCCATTACTCCTTTTTTAATTTGCACGTTTAAATGGGTGGTGGAAAGATGTTACTGGTGACCGTTTCACTCAGACATATGGTCTCCTGGGAGATTTTTGATGCCCATACTTTTGCATTGGACTAAGTGCAAGACTGCACTTGCTGCTCAATGGCAAAATTCTACTGCAGCTTCTCCTCCAGCTACAAAGCGCTGGCCAGTTTCAGCTAATTTCCCCCAAACTTTCAGAAGAGTCACATGTTAAATTATAGATTTTAGGGTGGAACGGTCTTTTAATACATAATGCAGGGCCTCTCTGCTTCACAGCACTGTGCCAACTGATGAACAATAGTTTCAACACACCCACAGCGGCAATACGGGCGAGCTGTTTTCGCCGGGATGTGACGCATCTTTCACACTACAAATGACACAGTTCAGCAAATGGCAGCAGAGATGCTAAAGAGAATTAGCGATGTATCAGCTAAAGAGCTAGCTCGCTTTGTCTCATTGTTGGCAGAGCGGGTACGCGTCCTGGGGACAAAGACGCAAATGACACAACATGCCGACACAAGCTGCCTAGCATAAATCAAGAAAAAACTCTGGAAATGTAAAAAGGGGGGGGGGAGAAAAAGTGAGTGATCATACACACATGAGCGTTCGTTTATCAAGACAGAGCAAGCAAATGACTCCCCCAGTGCCGGCCATTCAGAGCAGAGAGGAAAGTTAATTGGCTTCCTCCTGGTCAGCTGGGATTCATTTCAATTACCATGCAAAACAGCTGTTAATTTAGTGACACGATGCAGCAGCAACTCCTGTCTAATTGCTTGCGGCACGGGTCAGGGAAGCACGCGCGAACACACACAAACACACACACACACAAATGATATTTCCTCTGATTCTTCCATGTTAAGAAGAAGATTAAATACTGTATCTTCTAAAATAAAGAGTTTGGCTTTTCTGTCTCTCTCCTTCTGTCCTTTTTACTCCCCTGTCTGTTCAACTTCTGTCTGTTTGTCTGTCTGTCTGTCTGTTCCCCTTTGTCTGTCAAAATTCTTTTCTTTCTTTCTTTCTTTCTTTCTTTCTTTCTTTCTTTCTTTCTTTCTTTCTTTCTTTCTTTCTTTCTTTCAAGCCTTTGTTATTTGCCCAGCTCTCTCCCTTTTCCTCACTACATGTTTCTACATCTTTTGCTTCTTGTGCCTCTCTCTCTCTCTTTCTCTCTCTCTCTCTCTCTCTCTCTCTCTCTCGCTTTCTCTCTCTCTCTCTCTCTCTCTCTCTCTCTTTCTCTCTCTCTCTCTCTCTCTCTCTCTCTCTCTCTCAGCTATCAGTCAAATGTGGAAACAGCACTTAACCTTTTACGTAATAACAATGAAACCAATACTTGATCACATCTTGTGGATTTTGATCTGGTAAAGGCTGCAACGTATTTAATATACAATTAATCAAATAGCTCACCCATGTCCTCGCACATCACCCTTGAAGTTGCTATTTCCTGCTGCTACATGGAATGGAGGAGCAGGGGGTAGAGAGCTAGCAGTAAAAAGAAACCATAAGCCGTTGGCTGCATCCACTAAATTATCCAAAGTCTCTGTCCCCTGCCTGCATAAGTGTTTAAATCTGTTGGTAATGCTGCCTCCCCTGCAGTTCTGATCTACTTTCAAACAACAGCCCTCCTTTCAGTTAGGTGCAGGTGAATTTAAAAAAGAGAAGAAGCCTCTCTGCTTGTCTACTCTGAGCAAATCTCATTTGACCTGCACAGTAAATGGAGCAGATCCCATTCCGCTCCTTCTAATGGTGAAGTGTGGCTGAGTGAAGGTTTAAAAGGCCAGGAAACTCTGATGTTCAATGGTGTTGCATTAAAATTAGGTTTCAGTAAAGTGAGGTCATTGGTTTAATGATTTTATTGGAGTGCTGATACACAAATGTTGTACATCTCGTCTTTAAGAACAATTTTAAAAAAAATTTAATATAAATGTAAATAATAATGATACAATTATATGTTATATGATTAACAAACTGCTGTTGACTTTAATATACTGTTTTAAAGTGCTGTTTGTTTTCTGAATGTATCATGTTGGGAAAAAATTAAACATAGAATGTGTTTTGAAAATTATGGCACATTTAATATGATTTTAGTTCGGGTTTCAACATTGTTTGATCATGTTCTTTACAAATCAAAATATGTAAAAATCAAATGTGATCATGGCTTTGAATAATTATGATATTAAGGTTGTTAAGATTATTTTGGCCTCAGCATTAAATAGTTAAATTGACATGTATCATGTTTTCTTATATAGTTACAAAGATAACAATGGAGAGAGATTCAGCTATTGTACAGTCAAGAGACGAAAAAACTTTACAAAAGAAAGTTTTGCTTTTTGACGCGGTTCTCATTGTCATTAGTCAGAGTCTAGCCATTACAGTTGTTTTAAGAGAGGATGACCTCTTATTCAACTTCCTCTTCTCTCCTCACTTACTGCGTCTTTAAAGGCCTGGAGCGCTCCCTATTCCCTGTAGCCCATCTCTGTGTGTGTGATCGCAGTAGGTCGTTAGTGAATGCAGGGTCAGGAGTGCTCACAAGCTCTGAGGCCACTGGACACTTCACTTTATGTGAGCTCACTTGACACTCACAGTCACATCCCATAGCTCAGATCAAACCGCCTCAGGCTGTCATAGACTTAAAATAATTTGCTGTATGGATGTAAGATAAGATAAGATAAGATAATATAACCCTTTATTAGAAATTTGCAATGTATAGCCTCAGCCACAACTGCTGTTAACAGAAAGGGCCAGCAATCTTTTGGTTACACTGAAGATTTCAGACCGCTAAGAACATCAGTCTCTCGTAAAAGCAGAGGACACGTTTTATGGTGATGCACTTCATGTAACTGAGTGTGTCACTTTCAGACTTGCTACGTTATTCAAAAAATCAAAATTGGCTAAAACTTTGTGAATGGGCGATGGCTAGACTGTTGTAAGTTAAATAGGTGGGTATGTGTATTATTTTGACAATATATATGACAGCAAAATAATGTCATGATACAAGACCTCAGCTGCTCACCAGTCAGATTCTCATCGACATGATATGCCATATTTTTTTTAGCAGAAGACAGATCTAAAAGCATTACCTTAATGGCAGCATGTCTCTCTAAAATCGCTGTTTTACAACATTTTCTTTTACTGCACTTATACAAAGAGTTATTCTAACCAGTTCATTCTGCAATGTGTCCTCTTCAGTCGTACCTTGACATTTTTGGCCATCTCATCTAAAGTAGATACTGTAATCATTTATGCTAGAATAACTTTATTTATCCTCATCAGATTCCTGATCCAGGCTAAACCTCTGTCTCTGTCATTGAGAGGGATGAGGTGAAGGATGAGTGCACTAAAGTGGCCTTCCACATTGATTTTACTTGCAGTTGTGATTGTGTGGGTCCTGAGCTACTTAAAGCTCTTTAAAACAAAGTGCTTTGTGGATAGAACTTTTGTCTGGTTCAATACCCTACCCTGCAGGGAAACAATACTTCCCAGAGTCTTTCTCTTTACTTTTCTTCCATTTCTGTGGGAGACCTGATTCTGGTTTTTGATCATTAATGTCTCATCTGGCTTCTTTTTACACATGACTCAGTTCTCATACGCACAAAATGCATACACTCGAAATTTTGAACTTTGAGTAATCATCAAAATGATCAATGAACCAATCACAATTATTGATTGCTAATATAAATAACAGCTCTGTAGTGATTGTATTCTCTGTAATTGTATTATTAAAATTTTTCAAAAAATTGAAAATGAGATTTGGAAACTTTGCTGTAACACTTAGTGTTGCTCCTTTAAAGATTTTGTGGCTTCTGCTCTGTAAAATTCTCTAATAATAATACATTGTTATTATTATTATTATTATTATTATTATTATTATTAATAATAATAATAATAATAATGATGATAATGATGATGATGATGCAACAATCATGACAATGATGAGGACGATGAAGATGATGATAATAATCATAATAAATGCATAATCAGGTTCTTTGTTAGCCCCTCAAAGCTAGAGGCCATTTAACTCACTCTTCTGTAATACTCTGAAGTCTAGACTGTACTTTAGTTTCACTAAAGTCAACAAATCTGTTTGCTTTTCAAACAGGCAGATGAAATGACATTTTCCTTGAAATGTCAAACTCCGTCTTTTTCTGAGAAGGTTTTGATAGCACTCCTCTGCAGAACGGCTACACAAATACTGTAATGAGAGTGAGAGAAAACTGAGGCTGCTGGTTCAGTGCTCATGTGGGGTTTCAGAAAGAGCCTGTGGCCTTCGCGGACCGAGCGTATGTGAAAACAAGACAAGATTAAATGCAGTCTGCTGGTACACCATAAAAATATCTTGGCAAGTGAAAGTACCCTCAGTGTAGGCATTATATCTTATATTTCTAAGCTGACATTTTTGTAAGAATATTATAGGTTTCATTGACAGTCTGAATCTCAATAATCCTCAAATCTTTGTATCTCTGAAATTGTAACTTCATAGGAGGAGGAAAAAACATTGTGCTGTAACAATGGTCTAATCCCTATTTTGGTGTCATATAGAAACCTTTACAAAATGTTCTTTAAAGAACCAAGAGCTTCTCCATCATAGAGGACAACAATTTATCAAGGTAAAGAACATTTTACGCATGAGTTCTTAAGGTTCTATATATATAAACATTGCATTAACTGAAGAACCTTTGAAACATTTCTAAATTATATTGAGCTGTTTGTTCATAGTGTATTTTAATTTTATGAGGAAAAAATATTAAATATATTTTGTTATATAGAAAAGTGCTTTCACTTACTGTGTTGCTCAATGTGAGTAGCATCTTGTTAAGGAGAAAATCAAAAAGTGTTCAGCAGGCTTGGAATCTGATTAAACCAAGTAGAGACTTTGTGCAGTCATAGTCCTTGGGCAAGACTCCCAATGCTGCACTGGCCTAAATATGTAACGCAATTTAATTGTAAATTGATGTAGATAAGAGTGTCTGCCAAACTCCTACATGTACATATAAATCAGTACAGTTAGTTGAAATGGATTGGTATGTGCATTAAATGGGGAAAGAACGTCATGTGATGACCGTGCTGATTAGTATTGTGCTCCACTTTATGAGAAGCTGAGGTTGAATGATTCTGTGAAATTTCTTCTGGTGAAACTGAATGTACAGTTTGTAATCTGTGAGCTGCACTGCTTACAAAACCATTCGAGAATAAAGATTGAAGAACATTCCAGATACAGCACTGCAATGCTTCTGCCTGCAGTGGGATTACGCAATATGGTATAGAAGGAGTACAGAAATCATTCTCTGAAAACCTACACCTTATATGTCAGAGTTACAAGCATGTTCTCAGGTGTCTGACAAAGTCAGCTCACACTTGTGCTCTCTCACACCCACTGCCTGGATGAACAGAAACCAAGCCAGCTGCTGTTAGTAATAAAATATGAGTTGGTTTGATTTGATTTGATTTGATGCTTAAAGTGCAATAGCAGAAGCAATAGCAAGAGCACTTTATGAGCAGGGCGAACTTCAAAATGGAGGAGGTCATAGAAAGATCTGCCATAGGAGATATATTTGCGATGTTACTGGAGCAAATGTTCGTGCTGTGAAGCCATATGGCTTGAAGAAGTAATGCCCACACACCAAAGTACTGAGGTGAAACAACACAATCTGTCTTTTCCCCTGCAACTTTTAACACATCAAATTAATCAAAGAGTTTCTGAGAAATAATCATGATTAAAAACTATTGTTGGCATATGATCAACTTGTTGTGCTATGAAATGCAGCAAGCAGAGAAACAGAGGGAAATAAGGTTGCGCGTGAAAGGGAAGGAGCTTAGAAAAGCTAATTTAAAACCAAAAGAAAAGGGATTAAAAGAAAGCAGAGCTGAAGAGAGGAAAATGAAATGGTCGAAACGAGAAAGTTACAGTTGCCTGAGAGAATGGATAAGAGAAACCAGAAGCATGGGGGAGGAAAACAGTAGGGAAAGTCTGCGGGCTAGGCCTATTAGGGATGCAGTTTGATGTCTGTACCACTGTACATGCTGTATCTGATGGAGCAGCATTGATTTCTCTGAAGCTGTGCAGTTCCATTTCTCCACTGACTCACACGGCAAGTCTTTTAGCCTTGATGTGACTTCACTTCTCCATTACAATGAAGGCGAAGTCATTGCAGGACTGTAGATAGAGCGAGAGAGGAAGAGAGAGAAGGACGAAAAGAGAGAGGGAATAGAGAGTGAGAGGAGGTGTGTGAGAAACTGAGAGTGAATTATTCAGTTTTTCTGCTTCAGAATTGATGAGCTCCTTGAGTTAAATTTTCAACTCTGCATGGGCCCTGAAAACGTGATGTACTGAATTGACCTGATTTAAATGTGAGCATCATTTCAGCAAGAATTATATATAAAATATAAAACACATTTATTTGCCGTAACAGGCTTAGGAATATTATTGTTGACATATTATTGCCAAATACTATGACATTATTTATGTGGAAATGCACATTTGAATCCAGTAAATTCAATGCATTACATTTTGCAGTGTAAGTGAATATGCTGCTCTGCATTAAACAGATCTGTAATTGGATCCTAATTTTATCTAAAGCCCCTGCATATAACTGAAATTGGGCAAAGGCTTTATATAAAATGCAAACCACAAGGATAGTCCTGCTGTACATTCAGGCTGTAAAGATAAATAACTACTAACATAACACATAGCTTGTGTTGTATAATGTATAATGAAGTTAAAGTATACAGTCATGACCTTACAAGCAGCATTAACCTGGTGGTTAGCCTTTGCCACTTATCCCAGATGTAGTCCATATTTTGTTTCTGAAGTTTAGTACTGAAGCAGTTAGGCAAACATTGGTAGCAAACACTAGAAGTCAATAGTCACCCAAATCATTTCTGTAAGTACATTCCCAGAACTCCCAAACTGCTCAAACCACATCCATCTCATTATTAAGTCACTGCAGATTTGTTGATATAGTTTGGGACATGGAATTTTTTAATACTGTAATCTTGAAAGTCAGTGTGGCAGGGTTTGTTTTCACAAAGCACCTCAGGAATATAAATGCTAATCTAGAATCACTTTTATTGTAACAATAAATACAAATGTAGAAGAATCTGATCCAAATTCAGCCTTTTCCAGTCCAACCCTGGTGTTGCAGTTTTAGTTCATAAGTCAAACTGTGTATTGAACCACATCAGCAAGTCTGTACCACCTTAATAAAGAGCTGGATGCGATAAACCGTAGGAGATATATTTTCATATAAGATTTAGGGGACTTTTAACTTGTAGTGTTTGTTAGCAAAATTCACCTTGTAGTTATAGTATAAACTACAAAACGTCTTGAATCTAGAGTAAGTCCAGAACCGTGTATTTTTTTTAAACCCAAACCATTCTTTTAAAAATACCTTGTAGTTTCAAATGTTATAATAGTGATCTATATAATTTTATATGTATATGTGTATGTTCGTTTGATTGAAAGGTTTCATTGTGGAAAAGAAGTAAGACTTTTTGAACAGTGGTTGTAGAGCTGGGCAATACGACTATATTATTATCATGACAAATTAGATTATAATACATCACAACAAGCTTTTCTGAGTATATTGTGCATTGTCATCAAACAGAGCAGTTAGACCTGATAAACCAGATTTAGTGTGTAAAACCCTGTAAAACACAATGATTTGTTAAAAATATGTTTTTCATGGTGGTTTGTAAATGTGACACTGCAGGTTCTTTTTCTCAATCTATAAGCAATCTATACTACTACATCACATCTACAAGCACATTTAGATCTTCACTGATAGATTATAAGCTGGGTGAGCTGTGTAAAGATTATGCAAATAGAAACTTAATGTACTCCTTGTTTTGTTGCCTTAGAAGTCGAAGGTAATTTCTTCTGGAGTGTCTCAAAGGTTCTGTGTTCTCTAGCAGTTTCCAGTGTTCACTATCAGGAAGACTAGGTTGACGCAATTAAGCAGGGGCATGCAGAGTTATAAATAAACAGGGACATTTCTCTCCTCTTCCACGGTTTCAGAAACTTAGGCTTATGTGCAGCTGCCTCAGAGCATCTCATGCTTTTTTTATGGAGATTATACAAACTGCTTGTGAGCAAATGCCTTTGTCCACCATTGGTGTACCCTAAAGTAGCCTAAAAAAGGTTTCACTAAATATAGGGGGTGTCTGGATACTTTTGGTCATGGTAAACTGATAGCTTGATCTGGTTTTGTGGTTTTATAAACAGATTTATTGCCTACAATCTAATTTCAGTTTAATTGTTGATTAATTTCATAATTTTCAGTTTGAGTTTTATGATTGTTCATTGTCGCTATATACAGTAGTACACATGCAGGGCTTAACTCAAGTGAGTAAGTAAATAAGTACATATTAAGATGCTTCTAGGGACAGAACCTACACAACTTTTACATCCAGTGAATGATTCTTTAAGGAACCAAAATGGTTATGCTATTATTGGACATTACTGTCAAGAACCCTGTGATAGTCTACTGTCTAGAGATAAGATATTGTACATTTTTTTTTATTCAAAAGTGCAAAAAATGTAAATATACCACCAAAGGTACAATATGGTTTGAAAACTTAAATATTCTAAAATATGTATTTTTCAGGAGAAAGGGGCAGAGCCCAGTGTTGTGAACTGTACTAACCCTGTGACAGTACCTTTATTTTTAAGAGGATATGTAAATGAAGCTGTTATATACAAAAGATTACTATGCTGTTTGTTCTATTTTTTTATATTTATTATATTTCAGATTTAACCACCTTCACAATGCATTAAAAACCTCCCAGTGTGAACCCCACCCACTTCCGAATTTAAAATCTAAATACAGATATACATGTATTTCTAAGGCTAAACAGATATAGAAGAAAAGTGAAAGTGTGACCACTGAATTTTACCCATCACTCGTGCAAACGTGGAGCAGCAGGCAGCTATCTTCAGCACCCAGGGAGCAGTGTAGCAGGACAGTCCAGGGTCCCTCAGTGGGGCCCAGGCCAGGACTTGAACATGCAACTTTCAGATCACAAGGGCAAGGTCCTAACCACTAGGCCACCACTGCCCACAATACCGTGGTACAGAGATAGATAGTGGTGTTGAGTTATATTTGTAGTAAAAATATATTATTTCCTCAATAATACATAAATAGGTAGATAAATGACGCTGAACGTTTATGGTATGATTGACTGATTTAATGGGTTTGTTTTTTTTTGATGACTTACAATGGTACCATGATTGTTGTCGGTTATTTATATTTAAGAATAATAAACATAGAAAAAAACAGGGTGAGTCAAAGTATTTGTGCATGTGCATTCATGTGTGTGGATTACATGGGGCACACAAACACACGCACACACTCACACACACACATCTGCAGACAATTGGTGAGAGTTGTCTGTGTATGCTTTAAGGCCAACGTTTCTCTCCAGGGAAATAATAAGAGATGTAGACAGGCTGAACGGTATTACTGCACTAAAGCTACAGTTGACCTCTGCTGGGGTGAACGTCATGCAGATAATCTTCATAATTGGAATAAAGTCTAGACTAAAAAAGGCAATCTACTACCACAGCATGGCACATATCTGTCTATAAATCTAAACAATGCTCCATATGAGTAAAGTGCTATTTGTGTTGTGTTAAATAGTAATATATCCTTAAAGAACAACTGAGAATAAAGACGCCTCAGCTGAGACTAATATTAAACTGATATTGTTCATCTCCATAGCAACAAAGAATAGCACTAATGAACCATTTATCCAACACTGAAAATATGAGTCTCTTGAGCAATGAAGGATCATGGGAAACACAACTCACAGTTATAGTGGAGTGGACCTGCACAGAAAAAAATGGTTCTCTATAGATATGAAAACATTCTGGTAAGCGAGGTTTATTGGAATGTTTGCATGTTTCTTTTCAAGGAAAATCCAGCAATTAGAACATTTACCTTGTAGAAACACAAGCCTTTGTAAGTTCCTTGTAGATTTGCTGAATAGCAAGTTTTTCCTATATGTTAGTCCCAGAAAGATTGTGAAGGTGTAAGCAGACTTCCAATTCGATTTACATTTACATTTACATTTACATTTATTCATTTGGCTGACGCTTTTATCCAAAGCGACTTCCAGGACAGAGGAA
>JBBPDA010108484.1:0-11050 GCA_037974385.1 Arnoldichthys spilopterus | reverse complement strand
CATAAGTATGTATCGAAGTTCCTCTCGGTGGTAGTTTAAGATCTTGGCGTGTTTATTTATTGCAGTAGTTGCCCTCAATAGTTGTATAAGTACTTGGTGTATGTATGCACTACAGTAATTACGTCTGTTATTTATTTTAGAAATATGAGCAATGGGTTGGTCTTCCATGTAGCACCACTCTCAGTGTTACTCTATGCAATGCGAACGCTTGATTTTTTCCTCTGTCCTGGAATGCTCAGTCACCATGCTTGCAACGAGTGGCTTTGCGTCTCCCTCTGGTTGCCTGGAGCTTATGTGACTCCTGCAATCACCTCCCTGATCCAAAGCACCTGTGAAACATTTGGACTGGAGGCTGATGCTGGGGTTACCCAACTCCCCTTTGTCTCTTAAAGGGGCCCTGCTGGGGAAAGGCAGAGCTAGGCGTCCGGGGGGAGACAGAAAGTGCCCGCAACATCCGGGGGGAGCCAGGAGGTGCCTTCAACGTCTGGGCGGAGGCAGGAGGCGCCCGTGATGTCCAGGGGGAACAGAGCAGAGCCGGCGACGTCCGGGGGAGTGAGCCAGAGACAGTGGAACGTGGTGTAGGTATCGACGTCAGGGCAGAGCTAGGCATAGACGGAGATGTCTGGGTGGAGCTGAGCGGTGACAGCGATGTCTGGGTGGTGACAATGACGTCAGGGCGGAGCAAGATGGAGATGTTGACGTGAGACTGACAGGGTCCAGAGACTTGGGGGCGGGACACGGCGGCATCAGTGCCGTGAGTATGGGACTCAGTGGCTTCTCTAGTGCGGGCCAGAGTCCTCTGGTGCCCTTGACGTGGGGGCAGAGCTGTTAAGCGACTTCCCTGATGCCGGGGGCGGAGCTGCTCAGCGACTTCCCAGACATCGTGGGCACCTCCTGGTTCCCCCTGGACGTCGCTGACGTCATCAGGCTCCGCCTCCACATCTTCTGGGTCCAGGACCAGAGCTCCTCAGCCTGGGACTTTGTTTCATTAGCCCGGGACATTATTTCCCCAGCCCGGGATTATGTTTCCTCAGCCCAGGACTGCGTTATCCAGTGACAAAATGCTGTAAAAACTAACGACACTTGCCCTGCAGCCCATCTATATGTCAGACAGATTATAAATGAGTGATGGTTTGAGAGGGGGGAGGGTGAGAAAAATTGAATGATACAGCAGTGAAAGTATGAAACAGATGTTCTTTGGTACTGGAAGAGGTACTAGTAGCAGTTTGTTTGAGAATGTTCAGCCGCATCACTGTGTTATGCCTAAGGCCCAGTCCACTGTATTACTGAATTAGCCTGCCCTGGATGGGGCTTATTACCACTCATTTGTTCCAGCTGATAGGTCTGATGGGTAGTGAGGAGAGGAGCAGCAGAGGGAAAGGTCAGAGTATGGATCTTGATATGACCTTGCTAACCCTTGGCTGATGGGCAACATATGTCATCCTTACACTTAATTTAGTCAAGATAGAGCAATGGAGAGGATAGAAGGGTGTAATTGCTCTTACTTAAAAAGACTCTTTGAGTATTTCTATATTTTTGTTTAGCTTGGGAAACAAACACAGTCTGGGTATGTTGTATCTTTGGTGATGACTCTTTGCAGCTAGCAGAAGGTTGGTGTAGCCTGTCTGCTCCCTGGCTTTGGCTCTGGAATGCCACCGATTAACAATCCTGAGACTATGGGCCTAGCAGGGCAGCTTTGGCTTCAAAATTTCTCCAATTATCTATAAAGCCCACATTGTTTTTTCAAGTTTCACCTGGACATACAGCAATTCATCGACTGCATCCTACTTTGCTTGCATTGGACATCACCTTTGCTAATTTACACACCTCTTTGATGTTACTCTTAATCACCTTCAAGAAAGTCAGGTTACTATCATTAACTCCTACATGGAAAACTATCTTTGAGTATCTATGCTTGCCTAAAACACTGAGATTACCTGCTATGTCTGGTGTCCTGACTCCTGGGATACACTTGACTAAAGTTGCCACCGGCCCTAGAAGCCTGGCTAATTTCATGTGCCGTAATACAAAGTTTCCTATAACCAGGGGTTATATAACATTTCTCACCAGGCGCTTTACTGAGAAGAGAGCAAACCTCTTGGACACGTGAATTGGAGAGGAGTGGTGCTCTGATGGGTGTGTCTGTGATTCTTATGCCACTGAGCAATCACCCAATCACCCACCCAACAATGTGCTTAGTTAATCTTTTAAGAGTTACATTAACAACAAAATCTAAGCAAGCCAAAGGCAACAGAGGAAAGGAAAAACTCCCTAAGCTGTAGGAAGAAGCCTTGAGAGGAACAAAGCCTAAGAATGGGAACCCATTTTCTTCTGGTCGACACTGGATAGCAATAACAAGAAAAAATATAATAATAATAATCTCAGTTTAACCAGGCAGCAGCAGTTCCTTGTGTACAGGTGGCGCTGCTGCAATGACTTTTAATTATTTCTGTGGAGCATAGAGCTCTCTTCAGTAGGAATGAGTGGGTTAAAAGCCATAAAAACTTCATCTAGATATCAGGATGGGTCAACCTGGTCCAGGCAGCAGAAAGATGGTGCCCTAGAAGTGCCTAGGAGTTTTTTTTTTATGATTGACGACTTTTTACAGCTGTTCTCCTGGCAATAAGAAAGAAAATGATGACTAGACAGGTTTATTATTCATCAACAGTGTTGTAAAGTCCATGTCCCCGTGTTCCACGTGCTCATGTTTTTGGTTGCATTTTGCCACGTGTCTTGTCCCTCGTGTTCGTGTAAGCCACGCCCCCCAGCTGTGTCCCATGTGCTGTGATTTGTCAGTCAGGTGTCAGTGATTTACTTTGTCCTTTTAGTCTCCGTGTTTGTCTTAGCGTTTGTGGATTGTCTGTTGTTGTACCGCTGCTGGTCCTATCGTGTTTCCCATGCTACTGTGTTTTCATGCCTCGTGTTTTGTTTTATCGTTTTACGTTCAGTGTTTCGTTCGCGTTTTCTTTAAATAAAGCTCCCTTTTTAATTCGACGTCGTCCTTCCTGCATTTGCCGTCAGAAGAACCCAGTATCAAGACAAGTGTGTAAGCACACAGCTATGATTATTGCATTAATTTATATATTTGTTATCTAATATTAATAGACAATATTAGGAACAGTAGCTATGTAATATACACAGTATATCTGGAGTCCTTGACACAATTTATCTGTTTCTGTTTCTGTAGGACATTATTTTTAGTGTGTCCTGTTGAAAACGTTTGTGCTTGCTGCAGAGTTGTGTTGTTACCAGCTGGTCCAGTCCTGCATTGAAGTCTGCATGTGTTTTCTTCTCTGTCTTGGTGCTAAAATTACTAAATTGCTGCCATTTTCCAAGGTCTATTTTTGATATTCCCACTGAAACCTAGGTCAACTGTGTGATTGGGAACACTTGCTTGGTTCTTTTTGAGTAAGCAGGAAAATAAATCAAAAGAGCTTGATATTAAGGTTCTAAAATTGTATTACAAAAGGACATGGCTGGTGTGAGTGTTTTAGTACTTTTCTGGGTTCAGGGCTCTTTACAGTGAGTTGGTTAGGGCTCAAATAACCAGGTAACTGAGTTGTAGGAGCAATGAAGAATGGGAAGAATGTCTCAAAAATCTGTCAATTTCAATAATCAGGGCAAAATTCAATGCCTAAAGATAAAAAAGGTTTTCAGATAAAAAGTAACATAGATACAGCATTTGTCTTACAAGAAAGGGGTTGTGCTCTCCTAGCAATAACAACAAGGATTCCCATTAAGCCAGGCATTTGTTATGATTTGTAATAAATTGAGGTTGTCTCTGTTTTTGTGGCTTTTGTTGATAGTGGTATGACAGGGGTGTAGAGTGCCTAATATGAGTTGACACACTAATGCTATGAGCATAAATTGGGAAACGGCATGCTGAGGCCACAGAGGGGTCGCCTAACGCTGGTTAATGCTTTGGGCGTTAATTAACAGACATACCATTTTAAGTATAATTTAGAAATTATTTGAAGAAAGGACACAGTGGAAATACAGGAAGTCACTATTACAAAAATAGTACCTTTGTCGAGGAGCAAACATTCTACAACAAACAGCAAACATTCTACCAATTGCTTAAAACAGATATACAGCAAAACCCCTCAATTCTCTGAAGTGTAGTGTGCCTTTATATATTTTATTTATATATTTATATATAAATGGTCCAGCCCATAGCTAACATTCCTTGTTTATATACAGTACTTGTATGTATAACCAGGGGTTTTAGCTTCTTGCTGTAAAGAATCTTTGCAGAGAAACAGATCACCTGGATGGATATGGATCCTCTGTGCAAAAAAAAAAAAAAAAAAAGCCTTAGTCTTTTTAAATTCCAGCCACTGCCTTTGGTTTCTCTAGTCACATGATATCACTGACAATGGGAGGGTAAAAGCTTTAGACTCACTTGAGGTAACACACTGTTTTTTTGAGCTATTGTGACATCATTACACAGCTCATTGCACTTGGAGGACCATGCTAACTGCTAATCCTTTTACATGACCTGTGCTTAGCAAAGGGGGAGAGAGAGGCCCATCCCACCCACACAGAAAAGCAAGGCCAGTTATGCTCTCTTGAACTCTGTGGTATCACCAGGGAGTTAAGGTTGCTGTAACCTTACAGATTTCCTCAATAAAGCCACTTTCACCTTGTCACACCCACAGACACGCCTGCTGTCATGCCTGTTCAAGTTGGTAGACACCTGTCTGCGTCACCTGAGTTCTGACATGCTCTAGTCCTGCCTGCATCCCCAACCAGGTTACTCAGCACAGCTGACCCTAATTAGTCTCCCTATATGGGCTCCCTGCAAAGTCTCTGGTTTGCCCCAGTTTCTCTGTCTGTTTGCCTACCTATGGTTTTGACCCTTTTCTATATTTTGACCTTTTGGATTATGCTTGTTGTTCCTGGTTGCCCCTGTTTGTACTTTTTTGCCTGTATTTTTACTTTGCCATTTGGAATTAATTTGATGCTTCTGCATGATCATGATCATGCCTGGCATTGGATATTATTTTTAGATTGTTCAATGAATCTTGTTTTTTACTTGTGCACCCTCATCATTACACACAAAATCATTAAGTTTTGTAGAGGATGTCCTTTTGTAGCATATATTATGTTATAAATTGTTCTGAAGAGCAGGGGCAGCTTAAAAAAATTCACTGTCCCTTTAGAACAGCTTCATTTTTACAAAAATGCTAATGATTAAAAATTGTTCTAAGGTCAGGTTTGCTTTCTCAGCACTCGCTTGACTTTTTTGCCAAGATTTGCCTAGATTTATTCCACTTTTATCTGAATGTTAAGGCTCCTGCTTCTCATTCCTGGTGGACATTGAGGAACTGAGGAGCAATGAAAAGATAGAAAAGGCTGGGTTATGTAACTGGGCGACTTGTTTGCGTGTCCCTTCCAAGTTCACATTCATAGTGGCTGATGGGGAGAACAGAGCTTGAAGACACCCCGCGTATCCCTTCCTGGGTCCTGCCAGTCTGCATTAGCATTTGCTTTCATAGTCACTGATAATTGGCCTACTTTGTGTTCTCATATTTGTTTCGCTCCCCCTTTTCCCACTGACATTGGGCTAGGCCTGCTGGACACATGGTTATGAAGACATGAACCAGACAGTCTGCTCCATGAGAAATATTAAGATGTGATGCAGAAAGGAATGAAAATTATAACAGCTTTGACTTTGTAAAAGCATATCAAGGATAAAAATAACTTGGCTAGATTTAGCAGAAACTGGAGGCAAAATGTTTTATGCATCAATATGTTTTCCATTAAGTAATCAACTCTTACAGTAGTTGTGATCTATGAGATTTGAGTATCTATGAGTGTGTTTACATGAGGGCTAATAATACCTGCTTACCTTATTTAGACAGTTGTCAGGTTTGTGGTCATATAAACAGCAAAGGAAAAGAAGATTAAAGCCAATGGATTTGTGGTCATATGAACAGCAAAGGAAAAGAAGATTAAACCCAATTTTTCAGGAAACCTAGATTTTAGACTAATAATCATGTTGATTAGCACAGGAATACCATATGCCGTCTCTAGTTCTCTCAATTCTACACCTGCATATATAAAAAAAAGAAAATAATTGCCTTGGATTCAGTAAACACCATATAATTTAACCCTATACTTGCACCAAGATGTCAAAAGCACTAGTATAAGGGAAGGCACACACTACACGGGAACCTTAAGCAGTGGGGAGGCTCTCCAGAAACTGCATATATTATAATTAAATTGTCATGCAGCTGGGTGGTGGACATTCTAGCACAAAACTCTAACTGCAGAAGCCTTGATTTGTAATTCTAAGCATAATAAAATAGCAGCTCTGCTCTCTGATGTTATTCACAAAAAAGCAAGAGTGTGTTAGTGTTGTGTAATGATTCAGAGTTTGTTTTTGTTTTATTTTTTAAACTTAGTGTAGCAGTGAGCACATAACTTCTCCAGTGCATAAACAGTGAACAAAAATATGCAAAAGACTAAACTAATATAAACTAGAAATAATGATTAGTTAGTGTATTAATAAAAAATAATGCAAATAAACATTTCCACATTTTACTCCAGTCTGTCATAGTGGAAAGGAGTGGGAACATGTGAGGATGTAGCTGCACAGAGAAAGAAACTGTCCTTCTGTTAAATTTGACAGGCATAAGTGGATTTGTCTAGAAAGTGTAAAAAGAAAGAAGCATGTTGCTATAATGCCAACACATGTTTTACTGGAAGCCTGCAGCCCACATGCCTAGAATATTATTTTAATGGTTCTGCAAAGTGGGACATTACAAACGATATTTATCTTTAAAGATGAAATATTTGGTTAAATAATTTGATGTTAGCAACCAAACATTGATTTAATACTAGAAACAAAGTGGCTAATAAAATTATTTTTAGTGTAATCTTAATTAATTATAGAACAGTATGCATTTTTTACTATATAATGGGAATATACTAATGGAACAATAAATACCTGCATATATCACAAAAATATCAATTATTGTGAGTATAAAATAACAGTTATCAGTACTTAATAATTGCATAACCTAAACAGTAACAAGTAGGTAATTAGTTGTTAACCCATTATGCCATTGTCCTTTTCATTCTGACCAATTGTTTTTGATTTCTTTCTTGCACTTTCCCTAAAAAAAGTCAAATTTTGCAAAGTTGATTAAAGGACAAATCAGTGTACTCATAAGCTGCATTCCAAAACCCAACCCAATTCGGGTGCACTGTAAAAAGTAATTAAGTAAAAAACAAATTGTACACTAAAAAGTGTATATTTTTTCACCTAGTGCAAAAGTGAAGAGATATGCTTTAAGCTTTATTTTAAAAAAAAATATTTAGTGAGATATTTTGCTTCCCTATAGTGTGCTCCATTGCTTTAGGTCCTAATTGATGAAGGCTGCATCCTTAATTTTCTTTGGGCTGTTGTTAAATCAGCCGAAGGTAATCACATTGTTCTTGGAGGCAAGTAGTAAACAAGAGTCAGCAATGCAACTTCGTCCTTACCCATTAAGGGCTTTATATAAAACTGGACTGATGTTCTCTCTCTCCTTTTGGTTCTGGCTAATAACCGAGCTGCAGCGTTTTGAATCAGCTGAAGCCTCTTTGTGTAATGTATTGCCCCTTGTGTTTCCATGTGTCTGTGTTTTGTTTAGTTAAAAGCAACATGTCCATGTCCTCGTGTTCGTGTTTGCCACGCCCTCGCCCCGCCTCTCACCTGGTCCTCTTTCCCCGTCTCCTCCCTGTTCCAGGTGTTGTTTATTCATGTATATTATTTAAACCCCAATGTTTGGTCCAGTCCTTGTCCATCATTGTATGTCTTTCCTATGTCGTTCATGTAGTACTTTGTGTGTCTCGTAGCTAAGTTCACGTTCCCTAGCTCGCGTTTGTTACCCTGCCTCGTGTTTTGTTTCTCAGTTCATGTTTCGTAGTGTGTGTCAATTTGTTTAAATATAACCCCTTTATTTTCAACGCTCACCTGCACGTGCTTCCTCCTCAATCACCCCTCCTTCGTGACAGTTTGTGTTTTCTTTTTTTTTGGAGGCCAGTAAAAAGTGCATTACAGTAGTCAAATCAACTTGAAATTAATGCATGAATCAGTTTCTGAAATTTGACTACATGCTGTATAGAAAGACAATGTAAAGACAAGCCTAAAATGTATAGTAAATACAGAACAGAACTTTTTCTTAGGGTGCTTATGTGTTTATGAGGGCTTAAACTGAATGTGGCATGTGAAATGAACCTGCCTTACTTAAGTGGATTTTTATTTTTACAGGATAGCATTTAGATACAAACAAATTCATGTTTATTTCAAATTCATGCTAGATTTTGGAATGCAGCTATACTGCTTCATAGCATATGTGGCACTCTGTAAGAGGAGCTCTGGCTCCCTCTGGTGGCCATCACCAGTCGACATCTCTGGAATTCTAGCCGGCCCCGCCCTTCCCAGGTGCATCCCGGTTTGGGATCCTCGGGAGGGCTACTTAAAGCAAAGAGACGCAAGAGGAAGTTGCATAGTACTCGTAACTTACCTTGTATTTCTGAGCGTTCTATTTCTGTTTACGGTGTTTCTTGGATTTTGACCTTTGCCTGGATTTTTTGACTTTTGCCTTTTTGCCTAGCCTCGGATATTCCTGTTGTTGCACTCAAACCACTGCCTGCCGTGCAACTCCTGGTCTGGAGAATCCCTGTTCTGGTCATCAATTACACAACTCTTTCTCTCTTCTCTTTAACCTCTTTTATTTTAAAACTTTGCACAAAGGAGATCAGGACCACCCCCAGGCTGGAACCAATCTTAGGGGTGGTCCTCAGATCTCACATTATAAGCATGTTTCAACTGTAACTTCCTTACATAGCAAGATGACTGGGCAAAGGTTTAAAAAGAAAACAGCATTTTCTGCATGTTCAGTTTAACAAATAAGTCATTCATCCCCCAGCCTACACATCTCTTATCTGTTAACTATTGTTGCAGGGATGATTAGTTTAATACCTGTTATTTTTTCCTGTTGGCCAGCAGACTTTTCTGTCAAAATGACCTTTTGAACCCTAGTGGTCTTGCCTGTTGTCTTCAGTCAGTACAGTACTTTTCTCCAACATAGAGCAGTTTTATCTTAATGCTTTAATGCTTGTAATTCTCCCGATTCTTCCATCACCACTAACTGTGAGTGGATGTCCTTGGACGATGTTTGTTTTCACGATTGCTTTTGCCACCTCGGCAGCATGTCGGGTGCAAGCGTGGTGTCAGCGCTCCGCTAGACAATATGGAGAGACGAGATAAAATAACACCTCTCATCTTCCCCCTTTTTTCTGAAACAGAACAGGGTTAACCACATCCTCTGTTTTAGAAAAGAAAGGTAATTGGTAGTCTGCTGGGGCTAGGTCAGCTGCTCTGGCCAATTGTTGTTTTAGATCAATAAATGCCTTTTCAGCGTCAAAAGTCCACTGCAGCTGTCCATTCAGATTACGAAAGCCAACTTGTTTCACTAACCCTCATAGTGGGCTGGTCAGGCACACATAATTGTGTCATTTTTAGTCTGACTGGGTGTAGTAGGCATTACATCAGTAATTATACTGATGTAATGCCTACTCTACCCAGTCAGACTAAAAATGACATCATTTCCTTCACCGTTACTGACTTTGGGTGAGACAAAATCTCTGTGCGCTGTTTCGGCAGCAGTCCTGTTCCTTTTGCTGACACTACTCAACCTAAGAACTGAACTTCGGTTCTTACCAACTGTAACTTGGAATGGCTGACTTTAAAGCTGTGTTCAGCCAAAAGCTGGAGCAAGGCCATTGTAGCCTGAAAGCAGGCATCTGCTGTCTCTGATGTGAGCAGCAGGTCATCTACATACTGCACAAGAGTGCATCCATCTGGAAGTGAACATTGCTGTAGGACCTGTTTAAGAACCTGGTTAAACAGTTCAGGTGAAAGCGCGAACCCCTGTGGTAGCCTAGTGTATCGCAGCTGCTGACCTTTGTAGGTAAATGAAAACACCTCTCTGCAGCGTGGATGTAATGGTAAAAAGAAAAATGCATTTGCCAGATCTATGCATGTGAACCACTTTTGTTTAGGGGATATATTCGTTAGAGCCACGAAGGGGTTTGGTACTGGAACGGTGTTTGTGGTTGATTGCTCTAAGATCATGTGCCATATGATATTTTCCAGTACCATGTTTCTCTACCGGCAAAATGGGTGTTTTCCATTGCAACTGGGAAGGTTCTAGCACACCTGCCTGCAGCAAACCTTCGATAGTGTCTGCAATGCCTGCTTCGGCTTGAAATGACAAATTCAATAGGTGGGCACTGAATGAGACTCACATCATTGGGCCCTGATGCCCACAGTGAATCTAGCAGCTCTCGTAACCCGGCCACTCTTCCATTTTTTCT
This sequence comes from Arnoldichthys spilopterus, assembly GCA_037974385.1. Taxonomy (NCBI): domain Eukaryota; kingdom Metazoa; phylum Chordata; class Actinopteri; order Characiformes; family Lepidarchidae; genus Arnoldichthys; species Arnoldichthys spilopterus. The sequence continues at coordinate 679 of JBBPDA010108484.1, read as the reverse complement.
CTGCCATGTGTGCGAGAGATTTCCCTGTGTTCCAATTCCCCATCATCATTACAATAGATGATGATGCGATATGTTTTGCACCCCCTAGAATAAAGTACATGTGGTATCTTAGTCTGCTCCCAGTCATCCGCGTATACCGCGGTGCGGACCATTAGTCCCAGGTCCTTAGCGTCATGACCTGGGTGCAGAGCCAGAGACACATGTGGGACGGATTCCGCTGCCATGCGATACCAGAGCATTTGTTGCTCTGTTAACTCAATGCCTGTGGCAACACCCTGTGGGCCGCAGCTTTCCCCGCATCTGCTACTTTTCGCGCCTGTCCTAACTGCAGTTTAAGGAGCTGCTCTTGTGCGTCTTTTGTATTTCTGTCATTGCTCGACACCCTATCTTTCTCTCACTGCAGGTGCCTATCCCAGCGTGCAGAATCGGACCCCGGTATGTCTGGGTTGTCTTCCATTCTTTCCTTTACTTGTTTGGGAACCCCATCCAGCACAGCTCTGCGAAACCACTCCTGTTGGGCTCCTCCTTTACCGGGGTGATGCCCTACTACACGACACTACTGTTCCTTAGCTTCCTCAATATACTGTCTAGAGTGAAAGTGAAAGTGAAAGTGACTATTTGTCATTGTGAACACACTCAAGCACCACATCGAAATGCAACCTCTGCATTTAACCCATCA
>JBBPDA010108482.1:0-11051 GCA_037974385.1 Arnoldichthys spilopterus | reverse complement strand
GCCAACCCAGGGATCGAACCCAGGACCTTCTCACTGTGAGGCGACAGTGCTAACCACTGCACCACCGTGCCGCCCCTCTCTGTGCATCATTGTCTTAAATAGTTGTATTTGTAGTTAATTTGGTATTTGCAACCTGATCTAAATAGTAGTGTACACAGGTTGGGAGAGTGTTAATCAGTCCTAGCATAGGTGGCAGGATTTGTAGGAATACAGGTAGGAAACGACGCGTTCAACAGGAACTCCGCGTAATTACAGATGACACTTTCTAGAGAAAAATTCGTCATCAGCCACTGTCAACAGTCATTTTTTAGCAGAAATGTTTACTATCGATTTCTTACTTCTTGAACAATTTTCCGAAGGTTCCCACATTAACATTTTTTCATTAAACTTGACAGGTCAGATGACGATGTTCTCTATGATGGGCGTGTTGGTGGGTGTAAGCAGTAAGCATGGCAGGGGATGGGGGTGTTGGCAGTTGTGTGTGTGGGGGGTATGCTTCTGGAAACCTCGTCTAGGGCTCCAACACTGACAGGGCCAGTCCTGTGTACACAATACATTGAATTCACTGTATATAGCAAAAATATATACATATAAAACTCTGATATAAACATAATTTGCACTATTTTGTAAGTATGATTGTTGTGGTTGCATGTCACTTTCATAATTCGTCTTTCAGAACAGTCTGTACTTGGTTACTGTGGAAATATGCCAAATATCTAATGTTATATAGGAATCTCATATGTATTCTTCACTATCCTGGTGCATCAATGTATTTTAACTCCAGTTCCACCAGCATTCAATATGCTGAGAGCATTCAAGGACATTTTAGGAGAGTAGAACAAAACATTCTGTGGATTAGGCCCTCTCTACCCTGGAGAGAGAGAGAGAGAGAGAGAGAGAGAGAGAGAGAGAGAGAGAGAGAGAGAGAGTATGTCTCTCTATTAATGGGGAGATTGTTCAAGAATGTTCAAGAAGCTCACCACCTCTGTGTGCACAGAATGCAAGAATATAAGAAGGAAAATAGCCAAACAGACCACTTCCCAAAAGAAGTAACTGATTTGTTCCATTTGCTAGCCCACACGTAGTGGTGACTGGTTGGAAAGAGGTACAGGGTCCCCAGAGTAAAGTCCCAAAATAGCATATGGCTGAGCTTCAGGGGAATCACTCTATGATACACTGTTATTTATAAAGAGGTTTTGGTAACACTTTACTGTAGGGTAGCATTCCTAAAGCTACATGGCATGTGCAAAAGTCTTATGACAATTGCTATTGACCTACATTAACATTTATAAAGGTTTATTCTAACAAGCGTCACTCGTCATTAAGGCAACTTTCATCAGTTTCCCCCCAGAAAATATAATGACAATAGACAGTTGTTGGAATAAACCTTTATAAATGTCTATGTAGGTGAACCCCTTAAAAAGGAAATAATTTAGGTAATTTTTTTTCTTTGCATTTTATATTGATTGGGGGCAATAATTATAATGCTTAATTTTTTATTCAAAATTTAATTTATTATTTTTAAATATATGACTCAAACAGTTACGATTTCTTTTTCTATTAAAACTCTGAATACATACCAAACAAATTAGTAAAAATCAAACTAAACTAACTCTTAAAACCTCTTAGAGAAATCCATAAAATGTCCCCAAATGTGTGTTAGTGCAACAGAACCACTTGAAACTAGCAAACTTCTGCTGAGGAAGCTTATGGAAAAGGTCGACTTATTGAAGACACAGTGGAATCCAGTGGATTCCTTGACCATAACTGACTGAAAGCAAGTGGCAGAGATGGAACAGTCAGGTTGAGTTAAGCTCAGTTCATGTTTCCTGAAGGTCATAGGTTCGAGTCCCGGCCCGGGCACCACTGAGGTACCCTTGAGCAAGGTACCGTCCCACCACACTGCTCCCCGGGCGCTGTTGGTAGCTGCCCGCTGCTCCACGTGTGCACGTGTGATGGGTTAAATGCAGAGGTCATTTCGTTGTGGTGCTTGAGCTTGTGTAGCGGGACGGTACCTTACTCAAGGGAACCTCAGTAGTGCCCGGGCCAGGACTGAAACCTGCGACCTTCAGGTCCCAAAGGCAGTGTCCTCTCCACTAGGCCACCACTGCCCTAAAGCCAATCATGAGGCCTGTAGCCTCGTGAACGATGGACTGCAGTAAACTATTACCCAACCAAAAAGTCTGACAAACATGTGTACATACACATAACCAAAGTGAAAATGAAGTGGTCAAAAAAAGTTTAAGGTCATTCAATGTTCTTCCTCAATCAAAATCTCACAAAGACTTGAAAATTTGCCCTTTTTTTTTTTAGATCTGACCGTGTAAAAAAAAGCTGTTTTTTTAGGGTGGCCATTTTTTTTGTTTTTGTTTTTTCAAGCATCATCATCCTCGCCATCGTTTGCTTCCATAAAATTTGCCTAGGTTGTGGAAGGCCCCAATTAGGAGCAGACAGAGAGTGAGGAAGAGCGAGAGAGAGGATGAATAAGGCGCTGTGCTCGCGTGCCCCTTTTCTCTCTCGGCACTGAGCCACGTCCCCCCCTGTGGTTTAAGGCAGCGACAGGATCCAGCTCAGCAAGCCATGATATTGCATCCACAGCCCAGCCCAGCCACCGCCACTAATTAAGACAAGAGCTGCTTCATCACACTAATACACACCTTACCCAGAGAAATAAGGAGGCACAAACAGAGAGAGAGAGGAGGAGCAGTGGGTGAGAGAGTCTGTGTAAGTACACTAAAAAAGTAGCAGCAGTTTCCTTCAGGATAATCTACTACTTCTTAATTTCTGTTGTGTTACTGGCGTACACCGCACGCTCACATTCGCGTCTGATCTAGCGTAAATGCAGAGTGTGATTACACTACTGAACTAAGCCAAAGAAAAGCCACTAATATACTCAGGGTGCAAATCGTAATGCGCATGCTGTTATCATTTCTATGAGCTGTACTGAACAATATAGCAGACATTTTGCACTGTAGTCAAGGTGGAGACTGAGTATCAGGCCTTAGGGTGTAAAAAGCCTGGGGTTTGATGTAGTTGACCATTGCATTTCTGAAAAAATTGTAAAGGTGATAAAAAAAAAACATTAAACTGAATTTGCTGAATTGAATTGAAAGATGTGTATTTGTCACATACACAGTTATACAAGTACAACATATAGGGAAATGTAGCCCTGAACACTTCTATGACTATGTGCAATGAATTAACTAGTTAGAGAGAAAGAGATTATATTATATTATTAAATATTATTTTATATGATTTATCTTATATACATATAATATATACACATATATATATACACACACACACACACACACACACACACACACACATACACACACACACCAAAGTTCCTATTTATGGCTTCAGAGGTTGTAAGTGTGACGTGTGTTTCAGTGCTTTTGGCTGGAAATGAGTTGAAAATGGAAGAAATGTTTTATTATTTACTGTTGATTGCTATCAGTAAAGGGACAGACAGACAGACAGACACAGACAGAAAGACAGACAGACAGACAAAGTTGATGTAAGTAGACAGGCAGACAGACAGACAGACAGACATGCCCGGCACACCTGATCCAACTAACTAACCAGTTTTTTCTGGGTCGCTGCCTGTGCAAGAGCAGTGAAAACACACGTGTAAATATGGAAGTCATGTAGTTTATTTAAAAATCAAATTAAAATGTCATGAATTAATGAATAAATTATAATAAATTATTAAATAAAATAAAAGTGTAGTTTTAAATTCATCTTAATATGCTTCTCCCTAAGGTCTGTGATCAGTGTAGCAGGACAGTGCTTTGCTCAAGGGATCCTCTGTGGAACTCGGGCCGGGAACCGAACCTGCAACCTTCTGTTCACTTGGGCAAGTCCCTAAGCGCTAGGCCTCCACTGCCCAACCTGTGCACCTCTTGTGTTTGTGTGTGTTGTTTAAATTTAATTCTTGTTTTTGTGTGTGTGTGTGTAGGGGAGATCTGTGCGTTTCGAGTGTATGGCCTGGACGCTCCATTCGAGGCGGTGGTCCTGAACAGGACGTCGGGAGAGGGGCAGCTGCGGGCACATCGTCCAATAGACTGCGAGCATCAAAGGGAATACACTTTCATCATTCAGGCCCACGACTGTGGAGCAGGACCAGGAGGAACCGGAGGAAAGAGATCGCACAAGTATGTGTAGTGTGTGTGTGTGTGTGTGTGTGTGTGTGTGTATTGTGCCTCTGAGCTTTTGATTGCGGTTAAAAACCCAAGACTTACATCAACCCCCAAATTCGTTTAAATGCTGTTTGAATCTAGTTGTGGGCTGATAATGGTGCTCCAGAGAACAGCTGCACCTCAGGGACTGTAGTAGAACACGGAAAGTGATGAGGATGAAAGGTTTGAGGAGAAAACAGGAAGCAGGGGAAAATAAGTGAAGAAAAAGCCAAATGAAGAAAAGGAAGTGTGTGTGTGTGAGGGGGGGGGTGTCTCAGAGTTTTACTGGTTACAGTGATTTAACTCTCTGCCTTAGTGAAGAATGATATCATAACCACACTTTCTCCTGTGAAATAGAATAGAATAGAATACAATAGAATAGAATAGAAATGAACAAAATGCAGTACAAAATTTCATATAGAGAGCGGAACGACTGAAAAAATATCTGATAGAGTACAGTAGAATAGAGAACAGTAGAATACAGTGGAATAGAATAGAGTACAGTAAAATACAGTACAGTGGAATAGAGTACAGTGGAATAGAATAGAGTACAGTAGAATAAAGTACAGTGGAATAGAGTACAGTAGAATAGAATAGAGTACAGTGGAATAGAATAGAGTACAGTAGAATAGAGTACCGTAAAATAGAGTACAGTGGAATAAAGTACAGTGGAATAGAGTATAGAAGAACAGAGTACAGTGGAATAGAATAGAGTACAGTGGAATAGAGTACAGAAGAATAGAGTAGAGTAGAGTACATTAGAATAGAGTACAGTGGAAAAGAGTAGAGGACAGTAGAACAGAATAGAGTACAAAATAATAGAGTAAAATAGACTAGAGTACAGCAAAATAGAGTACAGTAGCATAGAATAGAGTACAGAAGAATAGAGTACAGTAAAATAGAATAGACTACAGTAGAATAGAAGAGTACAGCAGAATAGAGTACAGTGGTATATAAAAGAGTACAGTAGAATAGAATAGAGTACAACAGAATAGAATACCGTAGAATAGAGTACAGTAGCATAGAACAGAGTACAGAAGAATAGAGTACAGTAGAGTACAGTAGAATAGAGTACAGTAAAATAGAGTACAGTAGCATAGATTAGAGTACAGCAGAATAGAGTACAGTGGAATAGAATAGAGTACAGTAGCACAGAATAGAGTACAGTAGCATAGAATTGAGTACAGAAGATTAGAGTACAGTAGAATAGAGTACATTAGAATAGATTACGGTAGCATAGAATAGAGTACAGAAGATTAGAGTACAGTAGAATAAAGTAAAGTAGAATAGAACAGAGTACAGAAGAATAGAGTACAATAGAATAGAATAGAGTAGAATAGAATAGAGTATACTGTAAAATAGAATACAATAGAATAGAGTACAGTAGCACAGAATAGAGTACAGTAGAATAAAATAGACGATACCAAGCCCATCACCAATCACAGGCCCGTGTCCATCCACGTCCCGCTTCAGTCAACAACTGGCTCCGTCGTCGCTGTCCAGCTTCCTCCTCCGCCACAGCCCTATGACAGTTCCACAAGTCGCACACAAAATGCGGTGATTTGTGCGACTCACCTCACTGGGCCCCGACCACTGCTGAGGACCCACAACGATGCACTAGCTGGTCACACAATCAGACTCTCCTCAGGATTCATTCACCACCCGTGCTCCCTCTCGTCTGGTCAGCATCGACCCGGCCACACCGCCGTCGCTCCTCTGTTTCTCCAAGCCGTGGCGACTCTCGGCTTCCTACTGTGTAGTCTAGCGATCCAAGATCCAGCAGCAACACCTATCCGTAGCCTGAGGGCGCGCCACTCTTACGCAGAATTGGGTCCCCGCGTCCACAACACGAGCCATCACACGAGAGAGCGCACCCAGAGAGAGCACACCCTAAACAATGAGCGCCACCATCTTTAAAAAGTCCACGCTCCACCCCTCACCATCTCTGATTGGGGCAACATTCGCTGGGCTAAAAGGTCTCGTTACATTATTAGTGGAGCAGGTGTCACTCAGTTCATGATGGGGAGAAAGAAACAAAAAGAAATCGCACACCACCACAATAATTCACCCCACACAAAATGTACAGTACAGTACAGTAGAATAGAATAGACTACAGTAGAATAGAGTACAGTGGAATAGAGTACAGTGGAATAGAATAGAGTACAGTAGAATAGAATAGAGTACAGAAAAATAGAGTACAGTAGAATAAAGTACAGTTGAATAGAACAGAGTACAGATAAATAGAGTGCAGTAGAATAGAGTACAGTAACATAGAATAGAGTACAGAAGAATAGAGTACAGTAGAATAGAATAGAGTACAGTAGAATTGAGTACAATAGAATAGAGTACAGAAGATTAGAGTACAGTAGAATAGAGTACAGTAGAAGTGAATAGAGTACAGCAGAATATAGTACAGTAGAATAGAGTACAGTAGAACAGAGTACAGTAGAATAAAGTACAGTAGAATAGAATAGAGTACAGTAAAATAGAGTACAGTAGAATAGAATAGAGTACAGTAAAATAGAGTACAGTAGAATAGAGTACAGTAGAATAGAATAGAGTACAGAAGAATAGAGTACAGTAGAATAAAGTACAGTAGAATAGAGTACACTGATATAGAATACAGTAGAGTAGAATAGAGTACAGTGAAATAGAGTACAGTAGAATAGAATAGAGTACAGTAGAGTGGACACCACCACGGTTCTGCGGCCTGGAAGTGATAAGTGAGGGAACCCAGTAGATGTGGAAGGCGACTTAAGTGGGTGAAGATCACTAAGTGAGTGGTGTTTCTGATAATTTGGCCCTTTAAAGAAACCATTTGATCCAGAATTTCTGAAATAACTTTCTCAGGACATGGACGTCTTATGATTTCAACAGCAGTGATCTTCACCAGCCATCCTTGATTGTCCAGCTGTCTGTAAAGAGCGGCTGCCACTGATGAACAGGAGGGAATTTTGCAGCTCAGCTGTTTCACTGCTAATGAAGAAGGATCCCTGCCACGGCGCAAGAGGTGCTTCACCCGCGTGCCTCATCTTCAAATCAGAGATAATTTAAAATTGGCTAATTATTACCACAAGGAGCTCAGTCGGCTCTCACAGCGAGATGCTGCCTTCTCCACACTGATGGGGTGATGGTAGAACATCTGCAATTGACAATAGCTGCCTAATCACAAGTAAAGAGCTTCTGAGTGAAGCCTGGGATATTATGGGCTTTTGACAGACACAGACTGTGCGAAAGAAAGTGAAGTGAAAGTGACTGTCATTGTGAACACACTCAAGCACCACAACGATGAAATCAGCAGCAGCCGGGGAACAGTGTAGCGGGACGTTACCTTACTCAAGAGAACCTCAGTGGTGCCCATGACAGGACTTGAACCTCTGACCTTCTGTTTGCAAGGGCAATGTCCTCACCACTAGGCTCCACTGTGGAAGTGAGTGTTGCTACATCCCTAAATGCTACATGCTACAAATTTTTGCAACCATCTTCACAACAATTAAATAAATAATAATAATATTTATTATAATATTTGTTATTATTATTGTTATTATTGTGGTGGTTGTGTCCTTAGGCATAATTTGCTTTTAGTCTGAATCAGTTTTCACTGTGAATCTTAATGGTGCTACAGTGTATGAAAAAATCCCATTACCACATAATATCACTCCTGTGCCTTTGGCTATAGCCATTGCATATACTCTCCATGCGCAATCTCACCCTCTGTAGCCAGTAATGTCTGACAAATGCCAAATCCTCTGGCGTAGGTCATTTCTGCTAAACCAGCATGTGCTTCAGCCACTGTAGCAGGCTCGGTGTCCGGGGGGGTTATTTAATGAGGCAGTGCCCCATCGCCCAATCATCATGTCCCACTGAGCCCACTATTTTGACGTGCCTCTCTATATTAGAGGTCTGCACGGGCATGAAGCAGCTTGGAGGCCTGACCTGCTATGATGGCACAGCAGATGCTGCTAAATTGGAAACTCGAGCCCACTCGCGCATAGACAAAGACTCCTCATCGCTTTACGCTTTAGCTCTGATTGGTTACGAAGTGCTGGAGTTGAGTTACTGATGTCCTGCTGAAATAAACACACCTGTTTTTACACACCTGTAACACACTCAGTGTTTGTAATCAGTGCCTTTGGGGAACATTTGGCAGAGAATAGCACTTCCAGTTGTTCTCCTCACTGTGCTTAAGTCAAGGGACAGAACATCTACTCTTGAAAATTGTCCAGTAAGAAACCTGATGTTTTGTTGGGCCCAGTCAGGCTCAGTTCAGATAGCAGACCCCTACATTGCCCTTGTGAACTGAAGGTCACAGGTTCGAGTCCCTGGGCACCACTGAGGTTCCCTTGAGTAAGGTACCAATCTGCTAAGCTGCTCCTTGAGGTGCTGTTGATAGCTGCCCACTGCTCCACGTGTGTTGGGATTGAGGTTAAAATACCCAATACCTTTTCAAAAAGAGCTTTTGTAAAAGCACATTGTAAATAGAAGTCAAAACCGACAACGCCACCCAGTGATAATGGGCACTGGGACCCAGTAAAATACTTTAAAAAAGGCAATATACCCCACAATAGGTTCGTTTCAGGAAGGAGCAGCAAGACAATTATATTTTCCAATATTTATTCAAAAATAGCGCATCTCCACCAAATTGATATTCTAAAACAGTTAAGAGTAAATAGCAGATCCCCTAATACTAAAACCCACAAATAGTCCCATGTACGCTCGTGTGCAAAAAGCGACCACTGCACGTCCTTCCTCCAATCGCATGTTCTCCAAACTCCCTCAATACCAAGCCCATCACCAATCACAGGCCTGTGTCCATCCACGTCCCGCTTTAGTCATCAACCAGCTCCATCTTCGCTGTCCAGCTTCCACCACAGCCCTATATCAAACGACCGGCAGTAAACAGTTCCACACGCCACACACAAAATGTGGTGATTGGTGCGACTCACCTCACTGGGCCCCGACCACTGCCGAGGACCCACGACAATGCACTAGCTGGTCACACAATCAGACTCGCCTCAGGATTCTTTCGTGTGTGTTTCCTCCAGGTTCTCTGGGTTCCTCCTACAGTCCAAAGGCTTGTGGTTCAGGTTGACTGGAGACTCTAAATTGCCCATAGGTGTGTGTGTGTGTGTGTGTGTGTGTATGGTTGTGTGTCTCTGTGTTGCCCTGTAATGGGTGGAGCCTCCTGTCCTGGGTGAACCCCACCTTGGGCCCATAGTTAGCTAGGATCAGCTCCAGCTTCTGTGTGAGGATGGATTGTTCGTCAGTGAATTATTGGGGATCTTCTGTGAACGTGCCTCTCCTGTCGATTCCCTGTTGAAGTTGTGTGTGTGTGACTGTGTCCAGCGTGTGAATGTTGACTCGCGAGTCTGACTCCTTACCAGGGTCTTAAAACTACATTTTTATAGATCAAAATCTCTAATGTGACATCTGTGTTATTTCTGTCCTCACACTCACACTGTGACTCACACTGTCTCCTGACCTTTACCATTTCCTCCCTCCGTCTCTAAATGTCTTTGGCAGTCTTTCTTTTTTCACTTGCTCCCCCAGCACCTCACCCTGCCCTCGATTCCACCGCCCCTTTACTGCCTTTCATCCTTTCAGCTGAGTTCCCATCGCACTAGAGAAAACATGCTGCTTACATGATGCTTCTAAAAAACCTTTATAAGCCAGGACTAAATAATAATAATAATAATAATAATAATAATAATAATAATAATATATGAATAAATATGAATAATAATGGTAATAAATATTAATAATAACAAAAACAATAATAATAATAATAATAATAATAATAATAATAATAAATAGTAACAAATATTAATAACAATAATACTATTAATAATGATATATATATATCCTGTTTGGCCTTGTTATTTGTTATTATTATTATTATTACTATTAATAATAAATATAATAAAAAATAAAAAGTCTGATTTCAGCTGCTTTTTAATCATATAAAAACGGTACAGAGTCTTGTTTTCCAGATATATGAAGACATTTGTGCATTAACTTTTAAACTTTAATAGCCATGCCCAGAAAACATCTGAAGGGAGACAGGGCTTGTTTCTGTCTGGGAGGAGCCGACTAGAAAGCATGACTCTGAGACGTTGCCACTGGAAGTTAAAGAAACACATATGAGACTAGTGTAACAGGTCTGCGCTCTTGTAACATGTCCATTGTGTGAGGGTGAGGGCTGTAAGGAAGACCAGCATCAAATGGCTCTTTACCTCTGTGCCTCGTCTGCACCAACGTCCAATGCAACCAATCTGCCTGCACACATACACAGCGCCCTGCACTGCACACAACCTCTACAAGAGTAAATCCCCAGCTCAGCCTAATGGTGCCAAACCGTGCAGTGTAGCAGTGTAGCAGGACAGTATCTTGCTCCAGAGAACCTAAGTCATGGTCTTTAATGTTCTAGTCTTAATGTTATGGCTGTTAAAGAAAGATTTTGAGATATTGTGAAAACACAGTTTTTTTCAGTCAGACAGTGAGATTATGAAGCATTTGACACTTTCTCTTGCTGGTCTGTGTATTAACACCCCCCCCCCCACACACACACACACACATACAGGATTTATTGTGTGTGTGTGTGTGTGTGTGTGTGCTGGAAGGGGGAGAGTGTATTTAGAGAGTAGGGAGAGGGAGAGTGAGGCAGCATGAACATTTGACATTCAGAGAGACACAGAGAGCCATGGTGGACATGGACATCATCCATACACTACTGACCTGCTCCATTTCACACTGTGTCACAGGAGAGAGGGGGGGCAGAGAGAGAGAGAGAGAGAGAAAGAGAGAGAGAGAAAGAGAGAGAGAGAGAAAAAAAAAGAGAGAGAGAAAAAAAAAGAGAGAGAAAGAGAGAGA
>JBBPDA010108481.1:0-11051 GCA_037974385.1 Arnoldichthys spilopterus | reverse complement strand
TAAATGCAGAGGTTGCATTTCGTTGTGGTGCTTCAGTGTGTTCACAATGACAAATAGTCACTTTCACTTCACTTCACCTCCTCCCTTGCATCACTTTCTGTGGAGTCCGATCAGACGAGCTTGCCTTTGCTTCCCACATGCATCACTAAGTCTTGGGTGCCCGTGACCCTGTGGCCAATTCACCATTCTTCATTGCTTGGATCACGTTTGGTGGATACTAACAACTGCACACCTGGAAGACTGTTTGGAGATGCTTTGTCTCAGGGGTTTCGCCATCACAATGAGGCCCTTGTCAAAGTGGCTCAAATGATTACGCTCCTGCTTCCAGCACATCTACTTCAAGAACTGACTGTTCACTTGCTGCCAAATATATTCCACCCCTCAACAGATGCCACTGTAATGAAATAACTATTGTGGGCCTCCCATGCCACGTCTGGCGCACTCAATAGGGGACAAGTGGAAAAATCAGACAGAGGGAAAACAGGTGACCACACAAGCATCACTCTATCTGATGGGAACTGAAAAAACAGTAAGATCCAAGAGACAACCCTAGGCTAGAGTCTGATGTATACTAGGCACCATGCCAGCCACACCTGCCACCAGAGGCAGGGACTCCACCCCACCCTGTGGGGAAACCAAGCTTATAAATGACACATGCTCAGATAATAATCATAGGCACTGATTGTCCACACCAGGCGGATCGTTTGCTGTCCCCAGGCCAGCAATACCGTCCTGCCGGACTAATTTCACCTGCTGGGTCTCTGACTCTGGTACTTTAATTACTTTTGAAAGAAGTAACAAGTTACTGTAATTAAATACTAATTTACAGCAACGTGAACACAACGTTACAGCACTTTACTAATTCCCAATCCATCAAGAGGCACGTGGCAACGTGTATTCTTTCAGGCTATGGAGCTTGTACACTTAGAGCTGGACCACCGATTTGATCAGCCTGGAATGAAAGTTGGCACCCAGAAAAAGTAAAGTAGTATAGATGCTGTTCATGTCCTCTGTCCATCTCATACACACATCGCATACACACTCCTGGGTGAAGGATGAGGCCTCAGAACAGATACTGACATTGCAGATTGCTTGGAGACGACTGCATCCACCAAGTCAGGAACTGCTGAGAGAGGTGGAAAAGTTTACTCTGTCTCTGCTTGTGTCTGTCACCTCCTCCGAGAGGTCATTCATCACTCTAACAACATGGCTAACGTTACACATGCATGACTTTGTGACACTGTGACGTTTTGGACAGGCTGGACATCAAGCCTTTGATGCAGATCTTTGTGCAGCACAGTAGAACTCAAGCTCACATTTGGCACCTTCGATTTAAAAAGTTAGTCTGTAATTTTGGGATTTTTTTTGTATTTTTAAATGACTTAAAAGCATGAAAAAGAAGATATAACAAGCATAAATGCCAGCGGTGATGACCTGGGTGGAAATGGGGCGGGGCTTATGCAATGGACACCAACACTCGAATGACTGAGTGTATTTATATTCAAACAGTTTGTAATCTGTAGGGGTTGTGATTTGGTGTAAAGACCATACAGCAGGCTTTTGTTTTTGTGTTAAATCTGCTATTGAACGTTTTCCAATTTGGGGTAAATTTGTTCAATTTTCGCCTGGTTGAGTTGCATTTAAAGCTTGCATAAGAACTTTAGATCAGAAGGTCATAGAAACATCATTCAAATTGTAAATCAATAAAGAAAGATGTATGATTAATAAAATCAGGTGCAATTTTAGAAAATTAGAGTCTTGTTTTATTCTGAGTATATTTGTTATTTTAGTTGTATTTTTTTAAAGAAATGTGGATTGTAGTAAAGTGTATTTACTTTTAAACAATTCCAAAAATACATTGTAGAACTCTACCAAATTTTAATATGTTTATCCCACACATGTTTCTTGTATTTGTGTCAAATTTCAAAGTGTTTAAATAAATATTTTAAGAGTAATTCAGTAAAATGTAAAGCAGGGTGTGTAAAATGCTTTTTTATGCTGAATGAAATATATGTTTTTACAGAAGCATTCTCATCAAAAAACCTATTTACACAAAATAGATGAAAAATATATTCTAGAAGTTTTAAAAAATATATATTTTAGCTAAAAAATGTGTACATCTTACTATTTTACACTAATAATTTGAATAATTTTATTTATAATTAGACATTATTAGGCATTTATAACCTGATTAAAAACCATTAATTATATAGTTATAACCATTTAAAAGCCCTTTTATAGGAGTAGTCTTATTATAAAAAGGTCCTGTTGCTTTTACTTTGGGCCATGAATGATAGATTAATTTAATTGTGTGTGTGGCAGAAAACAGAACAACCTTCATCAAAAATTAAAACATTTTACTTATTTTTGAGGACAATTGTCTTGTCTTAGAAATGTATATCTGACCTTGTTTTTACCACCAGTAATGTGGCACTGTGGCCAGGAAATGGCAAAAAATTCACCTAAAAGCTTAAACATGTCAGGACACATGTGCGGTGTTTGTGCCTGTGTGGATAAATGGTGATGTGATCTTTTGATATTTAATATCAAAGTGTGTTCCAGGTCACTTAGAGTCTTGTATGGTCATGCTGTGCTGCACCCCTCTAAGATGAAGTTTTTTTGGCTCATCTTTACCAAAGGTGCTAATGCTAACACTGTGTTGCATAGCAATGAGGCTATTTCCAATTAGAATGCAGCTGGCTACATTCTCCAGTGCCCCTAGCTGTGAATATGAAGGGAGCGAAAAGTGATAACACTCAGCAGGAGGCCTGTAGCTGTGCCGGTGTGGTCCAGTTCAGTTCCAGAGACCAAACTGGTGTCCTTTTTTTGTCGTTAGAACGAGAACAGCAGAGCGATAGGAGAACACACAGGATTATCTGCATAATCAGAGCAGGACTGCTTTGTAGAGCTCCCACTGCTGGTAGAACATCGTCTGTAATATTCTGTAATAGCAGGGATTTTTTTACTTTGCCAAATCATGCTAATATGTTTATTTTTTATGATTCAGTATATGAGCCATGGTTGCCAGGTTGGTCCTTTTTGCATTGGGGACAGCTTCAAGATGAGGCAAAACTGCTGGTGATTTGAACTGCTCAATGTGTTAAAGCCACGTTATATCCAGCCTTTAACATTTGCATCCTTAACATTTCAATTAAGTCATTTTTGCCATGAATTGTCCATCCTTTTGTGCTCTACTCTTTAAAACGCCATGTATTAGCAATGTTGCACTGAAAGCATGGTATGACGTACATAATTCACAGAGCATTTTGAAAGCTACTGGGAACTGAAAGAGCAAGAAGGGGGTAAATGGGGTGGGTTGCATGTGTCCCAGTGTATAAACATAACATAAATAAATAACCTATGCTAATCTAACATGGAAAACAGAAGAACGTACACTAAAAGCTTGTAACTCTGATGCCATTTGCTCTGAGAGTGTCAGGGTTTGGGGCGAAAAGTAAGAGCGAGAGTGTCAAACCCTGATCTATAACTCAAAATTAATGCATAGATACATTAGCAGCACTGCACGAATGCAACACAACTTTGAACAGTACAACAGAGGCCACGCCTAGTGAAACACAAGGACTTTAATACAGAGACGAGACAAGGAACGAGTCAGACGTGACACCAGGAACATGTGACAAGGAGAATCTATGGGATCAGAAAGATTTGCATTAAGGGGGATTTGTTTTTTAAATATGCCTAGTCAAAGAGAAAGCGACTTTGCCATTGTGAACACACTCAATCACACAACAAAATGTGACCTTTGCATTTAACCAATCACACGTGGACAATTGGAGCAGTGGGAGGCCAATGAAAAGTGTCCTGGGGGCAGTATATTGGGACAGTACCTTGCTCAAGGGAACCTCACTGGCACCCGGGTTGGGACTTGAACCTGCGACCTTCAGTTCACAAGGGCAATGTCCTAACTACTAGGCAATCACCATCTAGGAATGGACACCATGAGACGTGTAAGGGTGTGCGGTCATGTCTATCAGGTGTCCACCTCCCAAAAATATCCAGTCAAGACGTTTGAGCTCAAAACCTGAGCACTGTTTAAAGACCTAAAGACACATCATTAGATGGGCTGCTGACTGGCAAGGTGGACCTACAAGGAAACCAAAGCCATCAAAACGTCCTGACAAAAAGAATTTAGGCATTAACCAACAGTAAATATCTTAGAGCAGATAAGAATCTGAGGGAGCATTTGAGAAAGCAGCAGAGAAAAGACGAATGCTAACTCTAACCTCATTCAGGGATGAAACAAGGTTCTAGTGTATCTATCAGCATCTATCCTCCCCAGGGACTCTCGCCATGATGCCTTACTTTCTGCTTGATGTTCTGTTTTCCGTCTTGCACTGAGGTCCCACATGGAACGTCCTCCCCTCTCCAGAATATCCTTTCTGCCTTAAAATTGGACTCATGTTTATCAAGGCCTCTTTTCATCATTATGTGGGCTCACATCCTTGCTTTTCTCACGGAATTACCCACTGAGAGTTGCAGATGTGCTGTGAGATAAAAACAAATAAAAACAAGGGTAGGGAGGGTTGATGACACTGTCTGATAGAATATTTACCCCATTACGGTCCTTTTATAAACTCCTAACAAAAAAGAAACAGACATCACGTCCAGATACGCACCCACTCCAGAGAAGACCAACAGACACACATGCAGGCAGAAGCTTCCCTCGGGTAATTGCGGCTTCTTGGTGACAAGACAGATCTCGGCTGCAATTACAACTCAAATTGCCGGTGCCTCTCGAAGGCATGCTCATAAATTTGAACACAAGCAGTGGAATCTCAATTGGGACTCCTACTGGGCACAGCGTGTTTGGCCAAATGCTGGTGTACGAATTGTGCCTGGAGGTAACGAAGCTTTGTCTAACTGGTGAAAATGGAGAATGAACGTAATGAATGTAACCCTGCATTGATGTTCAACATGTAAAGGCAAAACTCCGGCCTGTTCATATCTGGCATGAACCCGGGTGACCTGATTAAAAGTTCAGCTCCAATTCACAACTGGCATTAAAAGGAATCACTTCTGATCAGATCTCATTTTTCCCGCCCTGATTTTCACCAGCAGGAGGCAGCGATGCACTTTCCATGCGGATTCTGCCAGGAATTAAAAGAAGAAGAAAAAACTGAAGCAATACAGACTGTCCGCCATGTCCGAATAGCTGAATAAAACTTCCTGTCTGGTCCATCTGGTAGCCGAGTGGATTGACGTGCTAGTCGGCTCGTTATTTAACAAGGTCATGAGCGAAATCACAGCAAGCAGATGGGCAAGGAATTTCAGTTCAGCTATTCCCATACAAAATGGGTGTGTTTCAGGCAAATAATTACTTTAATAATATCTTTGCATGCGTGAACCAGAGATACAGTTCTTTATTACTGGTGTGTTGGGACCTGGAACAAAACTGTGGGTTATGTTTAAGTTTTTAGGAACTTGGCTGCCAAAACCCTGCTCTAGACCAATTTTTCCACTTTCCCCCCTAAATCTTGTCCTTAGGGATCATCAGGTAATAATTTTTGTTGCTGCATTTCTGGTGTATCCTGCCCAAACACACCTGAACCCTAGGTATTTGATTCTGGCTAGCTTGGTTCAGATGTAGCTGCCAGTCCTCGAACATGGACTTCAAGCATGGGCATCAAAAGTGACTCTTTGTCGTTGTGAACACACTCAAGCAACGAAATGTGACCTCTGCATTTAACCCATTACACATGCGGAGCAGTGGGCAGCTACCAACAGCGCCCGGGGAGCAGTGTAGTGGGACAGTACCTTGCTTAAGGGCACCTCAGTGCCTGGGCCAGGACTTGAACCTGCAACCTTCAGTTCCCAAGGGCAAGGTCCTAACCACTAGGCCTCCACCGCCCACAGCTATGCTCCATTGTTATCAATACATACGACAATAAAGTTGAACTTGACCGTGAAACCCCCGGCCCAATTCGTTTTAAATGGGATCGTGTGTTTTAATCAAGGAAACTCAATGGTGCACAACAAAACAAGAGCTTTAAAGCCAAAATCAGTTTTTCACCTACACTCGCGAACTGTCCACCAGGGATGTGGAACAACGAGGCAAAGGGGTTCTAACGAAGTGAGCTGCGAGTGCATAACCGAACGACCCAAGGTTACCAATAATCAAGCTGGCCTCAAGGGTTTCTAATAAAGTGGCCAGAGCACTGAGTAGGTGAAGAAGGGGTTGGAAGCAGTTCGATAAGAGAGAAATCAAGAGGAGACGTCATGTTCTCATCACCTCTGCCCGAACAATGTGAGACCGATCCAACCTGTCATGCTCTAAGAGCAAATTTTCACACACTCTAGATCTCTCTGAGGGCAATGGAGGTTGGAGCATGAAGCGAATTGGTACATCACAGTCAAGTGTGTGTTCCTGACAACTCAGCTGAGTTTAAAAAACAAATGCCTGCCTGGGCTGAGCAGGAAATGACCCTTGAGACTGAGCTTGGCTCAGATAACACGCGCACCGGGACACACTTGCACAAAACTAGATGATCCATTAAAACACTTAAACATTTCATGAAAACCTACAGTGCTACATGATACACTCGAGACTGGGACTTGAGATCTCTCCGCATTATCTTATTTATGTGAGCAGCTGAGTAAATATTGCTTCTCCTTAAAATGACATGGGAAGCTCTTTCCTGATTGGCTCTGACCAGTAGAGGCCACTGTTTCGTTGCTTTGCCTGCACATGTTGAATCGTGCAAGCTCTAGATTCAGACATACAAGCAAAGTCAATATTATTTATACAGCAACCGCCGTTGTCAAAGCAGCTTCGCCGAATCTGGGTTCAAGCCCCCAACGAGCAAGTCAGTGGTGACAGACGCAAAGAAAATCTGCTGGAGGGAGAAACCTTAGGTGGAACCAGTTGTCAGAAAGGGAACCCATCCTTCCTTGGTTGACAATAGAGAGAAAGAAAAGAGAAAAGTGGGCAGTGGTGGCCTAGTGGTTAGGGACTTACCCTCATGGGTCACAGGTTTAAGTTCTGGCCTATGTATCCATTGAGGTGCCCTTGAGCAAGGTACCGTCCCACTACACTGCCCCCCCGGGTGCTGTTGATAGCTGCCTGCTGCTCCATGTGTGGATGGGCTAAATGCAGAGGTCACATTCCATTGTGGCGCACTTTGTGTGAAGGGGTGTGGTCACAATGACAGACAGTCCCTTTTACCTTAAAAGCCTATAGCTTGGAGCAACATATTTACCATATGAAGCATTAGGCAGATGGAGGTGGTCCATGATAGTTGAAGTAGTTGGGACAGGTGATACGGAAGCCCAAGTGATGGTGGATCTGGTCATGGGACAAACAGGGGCAGAAGATCCTAGAGAGCAGGAGGGCCACAGTGACAAAAAACATACACCAATCAGCCATAACATCTAACGCTGCCTGTCTTACTTCCTCCTCATGCCACCAAAACACCTCAGAAGGTGTCCTGGTCCTTTAGCTTGTGAGGTGGTATCACTAGATCAGACTGAGCAGACTAGTTTGTCCAGATCTGGGGAACTTGGAGGTCAAGTCAACACCTTGAACTGTTTGTCATGTTCCTCAATCTGTTCCTGAAGGATGTCTGCAGTGGGGCAGGGAGCAGGTACAACAGGACATGCTGCAGACCATCAGAACAGAGGTCATGTGCATATACACCATGTCCAATGGCTTGTAAATGCAGCTCATCTAATGTATCTTCTGAAATCAAAGGGTTTAATAGTGAGGTTAGCAGTTACAACCTCTGCTTCTCTGTGAAGGCTTCACACTAGCTGTGAGGATTTGATTGCAGCCCCAGAAGCAGATGATGGATGAGCAAAATTGCATCACAAAGGCACCGAATGGAGCTTCATTACTCAAGAACGCAGCTGCTTCGTAGCCTGGTGGGAACGGGGGTGGGGGTGGTGGTTATACCTTGCTAGTCAATGATAAAACTGAATGTCATGGGTTCATATTAGCACGTGACATAAACAGTCATGGCATCAAGCATATGTCAGGATGATTACTGGTAAGGGAAACATGGCGCTGTTATGACACAATCTGTCGTGACAACGCATGACAGCTGATGGCATTTGTCATGACAAGGTTATAGAGCAGAGTTCAAGTAAAGTCCTTCATTGTGTAATTCCATAAACAGGCCTCGCAGTTGCACAACATGTTAGTAAATCTGTCCCTGGAAAATTAATAATAAATTATGAATAGACAACACGTCTGTGAAAAAAAATGAGGTTCTTGTTAGGTCCACCTGCCCTGTGTCCATACGCAGCATTGAACACATTAACATGCCATTCCAGTGTCCACTGTTGTGCTGAGAACAGTCCACCACTCAGAGGACACCTGATCCATGACGGTCCTGCTGATTTAAGGCCATTGCATAATAAACATTTTTGTTCAAAGCCTTTCACCGTGATACATCGTAGTCTGTGGATGGCAGCGTACACGCAAAGCAAACAGCACACCTTGTTTATACAGCAGGCACTTTCCGGCGTATGCACACACACAAAAACACACACACACTGCTCATGTATGAGCAGCAGGAGGGCCTGAAGTCATTTGGCTACAAGCCAGTGCAGCTTCCCTACAGTGATGAGGTCCCAGCTGTGTTCATACAGTGGCTGGACATCGGCTAATGAAGTCTGGTATGAGCCATAGCTGCTTCAGACGCCGTGCCTCAAGCCCTGAGCTTGGCTGCTGTTTTAGGCCTTCAGCCTAAATGCCACATTGCCGTTCATGACACATGGTTAATCGTCAACAAATTCATGTCATATTCCCATCATTTACATCCCTGAATGCTTTAAGCAGCTCCATGCGACTCTGTGCTTTACTTTCTTTTAAAACGTGTCCTTAAACAACAGGACAACGTCCCCCTGGGCTATAAGGTGCCCTCAAGCTGTAGAACAGCCAGAAACTGGAGTCAGTGTCAGTGCTGACACTAAAATATACAGATGCACCGTCCACGGGAAAAAGAAGGTAAATGCACAAGTGTTGCTCTTTTAATTCATACTGGACCAAGGCTCACTGATGCATGTGGGGAGGGAAGGGTAGCCCATGTGGTCTGATCCCACAGAAGAGCTACTGTGGTGTAGAAAGTGATGCTGACTCTGATGGAAGGGGGTCAAAACACCCGCAGTGCACCTCAGTCAGAGCTGCTCCAGCAGCAGGAGGGACACACACAGTATTAAGCAGGTGGTCTTAATGTTATGGCTGATCGGGGTAAAGGTTTGGTTTGCCAAACATACGATTCCTACGCGGCGAGGAGGTTTCGTCCTTTCAGAGGCAGAAGTTGTTGGCGGACTGAAGATGTTAATAACGTCCTGTTTTCAAACGTCACAGCAGGCGAAACCTACGGCTGAATGTTTTTTTCGGCATCGTTTAAAGCACTGACCAATGGACTGGGCTTTATCTTGTGTGGCTTTTTCTACACTATTGTACACATGACGTCCTGTTTTCCGAAAGACATAAAAGGATATAACTGGAAGTCTTATGCATAAGATAAACATCTCTTTCATGTTTGTTGACCATAAACCCTTTGTTTAAGTGCACAGGAATTTGAGTTTGGCACAAACTAGTTTCTGAAATTTCCTCATATGCTACTGTTTTCCCTGTCTTGGGCATTGACCTTGACTAGCTGATTGCGGCACGATAAGCGGATTTAATAGTGAACTAGTCAATGAGTCTATGCAACTCTTTACTAGGCCATCGTCCTGCATGAAGGGGCATTTAAGCGCAACTTTTATATTTTATTAAATCAAACTTGAAATATTTTTTCAATCACTTTGAAATTTTACACACATACAGGCAACGATTGTGCGATGAAAATAGTAAAATCTGGGAGTGTTTGAAATTGTATTTTTGGAATTATTCAAAAGTAAATATGCTACAATGCGGATTTTTTTTTTTTTTTTTACTTTTTTCAAAAAAACAAAAACAATATTTTTTCAAAATAAAATAATAGAAAAGCTCATGGATGGCACACCTCTCCTGATCAATTTGCAATTTGAATAACGTTTTTATGACGTTCTAATCTGAAGTTATTAAGCTTTAAATACAAGTATAATGACCAGGTGGAAATGTTCCAAATCCGTCCCCCTTAGAAAAAGAAGAATTAGGGTCTCAGACGTACTCCAAAATTCATGTGCATGTCATCTACTTAGCCTATATATGCAGTATGGCTGCACATTAGTTAAACCTATGTAAAGCCCTAAGGTTTTCAACATACTCTGAAAAGGTCCGGTGTGTTTTCAATGTGTATGTGATCCAGAATCAAAAGTAGTCTTCAGTGCCATTGCTCTAAAGCAGTGGTGACCAATCCTGGACCTAGAGATGTACCCTCCAGCCGAGTCTAGCTCTAATCATTATCTGCCCCACCTGCTCCAGCTAATTACCTCCTTCAGAAGCCTGGAATTGGCTGCTATAGGTACAGTAGGGAAGGTGATGGAGGGGGCAGTAATTTAGATGCAGGTTGGACTCAGTGCAGCTTCCCTGCAGTGATGAGGCCCCAGCTGTGTTCATACAGTGGCTGGACATTGGCTAATGAAGTCTGGTATGAGCCATAGCTGCTTCAGATGCCGTGCCTCAAGCCCTGAGCTTGGCTGCTGTTTTAGGCCCGAAGCCTAAATGCCACATTGCCGTTCATGACACATGGTTAATTGTCAACCGGTTCTTGTCACACTTCCATCATTTACATCCCGAATGCTTTAAGCAAACCCTCTTATCCACCGCGACTCATAAAGGTGCTTTAATGTCTGATTGTGAAATGTATCCTTAAACAAGTGTCAACAGGACGAAGTCGCTCTGAGCTACAAGAAGCCCTCAAGCTGTGAAATGGCAAGAAAGTGGAATCAGTGCTAAAGCGACTTATAGAGCTTTAAATGCTAATAAAAATTATAATGGATTAATTTCTGATGGACCAAGGTGGATATGGATGTGTTGGGTGAGCAATTAAGCAGATATTAATACTTTTTACACTTGGGACATCCACCCATCCATCCATCCATCCATTTTCCAACTGCTTCTTCCGTTTCCGGGTCACGGGGAAGCTGGAGCCAATCCCAGC
>JBBPDA010108480.1:0-11051 GCA_037974385.1 Arnoldichthys spilopterus | reverse complement strand
ATTGTTTCCTCTGTCCTGGAAGTCGCTTTGGATAAAAGCGTCAGCCAAATGAATAAATGTAAATGTAATGTAAATGTGTTATTGTTATGGCTGATAGGTGTAAATAACTATACTACCAACAGTGGGTGCACTACTACAGCTACTATAGGCAAGATCCGACAGCAAATAAGTAAGTGTTTCTTAATTTTTGAAGGTCTTTTTACATTACATCATATAAGTAAGTAATTTTCAGTTTTCACTGACAATGCTGTTTAAGCCAGACCAAAATAAATAAATAATAAAAAAATGAAAACAGTAGTACTGTTCCATTTACTACTGTCTGCCTTGTGAGTTCTCACATGGGCCTGGGCTGCTGCACTGAATGGGCTGCACAACATTAAACTGAAATGAGCCAAAAAACAACAACAATATAAAGATGGTAAAGCCTTCCCAACTTGAATGCACAAAGAGGGATTAGAGCAATCTTAAAAGCCCCATTTGAAAATACTTTGGAGTTTTTTCAGTAGAAGGCAAAATTGTGAAATCTTGAGAAAATGCAGTTAAGTCAGGTGTTTGACCATTTGTCTTATGGATGTAATGCACATGAATAGATATTTGTATTTTTAGATTTTTTTGCCAATTTTGACAGGCATAGGTAACGAGTAATAAGCCTACCTAAATTGTAGAGTAATTCTATAATTGTAGTAATTTCTACAGCTTATCCAAAATGCTGCTGCAAGAATTTTTAGTAAAAAGAGAGTACATTACTCCAGTCTTCAGATTCTTACACTGGCTTCTAATCAGCTGTAGAATGGAGTTCAGTTTCTTACCCATTGTTTATAAGTCACTCAATGGTTTGGGCCTCAACTAGTTATCTGTAATGTTTGATGAATATTAGCCTGGAAAGTCCCAGTTCAACAGGAGCTGGTCATCTAGTGGTGCCCAGAGCTGTAATTAAACAGAGTGAAATGAAATTCACTCATTAAGCTGCAGACTGCTGAAACCAACTCTCCATGGAGATCAGATGTACTCCAACTGTTACAGTAAAGTTAAAAACTTTCCAAAGCCTTTAATTAAACAGAGGCTCCAACTTAATGTAGTTTTATTGTTCACTTTTTATTGTCATAATTTATTTTAAATCTTACTCTTATTTCCCGTAATCTGATTTTATTTTATTAATTGAATTGCTTAATTTTCTTTTTATGTTCATTTTATTTCTGTAAAGCACATGGGAATGACCTCTGTATATGATAATGTGCTATATTCTGTACTGTGCAAAAGTCTTAAAAATATTCAAAGTTGTTTATCTGGGCAGTAAGTGTTTTTGTTTTCTCAAAAAACTCTAATATTAGAATTAATACAAATAACAGTAACACAGTAAACAGTGATTTTATGTGTCAGTTTGTTGTCAACCATTTTCAGAGCTCTCCTAGTGGATGCTCACTATTACTTGTAGTTTCCATCAAATTGCTTATTTGGGCTTAGTAAGTCCTTCAACAGATGAAATCAGGTGCTGATGGATCTTTCCATACATCCATGCAAAGACTGGAGGCAGGGAGGAGAAATCTGGAGCCAAATAACAGCTCAAAGAAAATAAACTATTTTTTTACAACCAAAATAAATTTTCATTTCTTGTTTGTTTGCATTTATTCTAATGATCATTTATGTTTATGCTACCAAAAAGAAATGTACTGCTGAGATAAATGGCTTTAAACAATTAACATACGTAGGTATCTAAGACATCTCCACAGTACTGTAAATAACTTGCCATACCTAAATGTATGCATTGCATAATTTTAAATAGTAATAGTTACATTAAAAAAAACCCCAGAATTACAGTTATTTTGCAACTTCCAAAATTGCACGTTGCAAAAATGGCAGAAAAGCATAACATATCAGTGAACTGAAGGTCCCGGCGTGGGCACCACTGAGCTACCCTTGAGCAAATACTGTCCTGCTACACTGCTCCCCGGGTGCTGTTGATAGGTGCCCACTGCCCATGTGTGCATGTGTGATGGGTTAAATGCAGAGAAACATTTCGTTGTGGTGCTTGAATGTGTTCACAATGACAAATAGTCACTTTTAAATATGTAATACACTATGCATCTGATCAAAAAGGTCTGTATGAAAAGAAAGTTTGCATCTCCAGAAGTTCCAGTTCCAGAACTCTATCAACAACATTTAAAGAAGGTCGGTGCGCTGCATGAATGTACAGATGACTGCACACCTGCATATCACAAGCATTCACACTCCTTTAGCTTCAGACTCTACAGCACAGCAGATGTTCTTTCCGCCAGTCATGTTCAATTTATCAGCTGGATCTGCTGAACACTGCTACTCGTCTCAGTGTAGTTAGAGATAATTAAAGCAATTAGTCATGGTGCAAAAAGGACGAAAGAGTGATTTCTTCTTTCTTATGTTTCTCTCGCCCCACTGTCCCTCTCCCTCAGGACCCCTCCGATATATCATTTGGATGATAAAATCACCAATTAACAAGAGCCAGGCATATGCTTCTAACTTAATTTTAACCAGATTTTAACCCTGATGTCCCTCTTCCAGCATATTCTCACAGTCAGAATTGAATTTTTAGTTTGAGAACTTGATCATCATGAATGATCTGATAGCATGAGAGGGAAAGTGAGTCACTCTTTTAGGGATGGCTCTAATAATTTGAATAATGGAGTGTCTGAGGTATTCATTTCTTTATTTAGTACTGGGATGTAAAGATTTTTAGCCCTTTAGACCCCAACAGAATTCTACATCACCCTTGCTTTTTTTCAAAGGCTTCTTGATGACTATTTTAGGTAAAACATTTTATTGTTAAACCAGGTTTAGAGAGCATACCCAGGTAAATTTCCCCCCTATGATTTGACAGCTTATAGAATGTCATACAAAATTTAAACAAAGATTAATAGCCAAAAGTGGTTCATTCATTGAATTTTGACAGTTATGGTTTATTTTATGGTGCAATTTGGGGCTGTCCCAGGTAGTCCTGCATACCACAGAGGTTCAGACATGGGCAATGTAACAGTCTTACGACCAAAATAGCCTGTGACAATTCTTACAGTATCAGAATTTTATGATGATCATCCTACAATGTGACTGCTGCTTTGAACTCTCTAAAACACTAGGAACCAATAGGAATGCAGAATAAAATAGATTTCTTGTTTGGCTTGATTGTTTACCACTATATTAGTGCAGATGGATGATGCACACTGATGACATTTTATTGTTACATATGGACTTGCCTTGTAGCCTACCATTCAGTAAGTGTTATCATACAGTCTGCATACAGTACATACATTTTTTTAGATCCATGTTGCACAGTGTGACTTGCAAAAAACTAAAGTTTGCTGCAATCTCACAAATAGCTGCATGTGCATAGAATTTCTTAGCAAATTAGATTATGTCATTGGAACTAACTGTTGTATAATGACAAATGTAAGGGTGCCTTCATGACCAGAACTCCAAAACACTTTTTTTTCACTTAACAAACAGTTTGTGTTTTTGCTACAATTCATATGTGTGTAGAAAAGGACAAAGAATTCCAGACCAGTTTTAACTCTGTTTGGGTCATAAGAATATTTTGGAGTTTTCAGTACTTTTTCATAGCTAAAACTCCTTGTGTGTGATACCATTTCTGACTAACAGTATTATGCTACTAAACACTGGTAATTACTGTAAGACAGTTTCTTTTTTCAAAAGTAATTACAAGTCGTAAATAGGTTAAGTAATGTTGGATTTAATAATAGAAGCTTCATTTCTATAATTAATGCGTACAGAGCTGTATTATTTTAGTGTTGCTGTAACTGAAATGTCAGTTTATCTGTCATAGTTTCAGTTGCCTGACAAATGATCTATCCTCCTCATTCTAATTGGTGATGATGGTTAAGCCAGACTGAAAAAAAGAGAAAAAGCAGCACTTCTTACCATCTTACCACGGCTGGTTATCTAGTTATTAGGCCCTGCACAATGTACAGGGGTCACACATCAGTTTGAAGCCGAAATAACTGAATAATTCATCAAGAATGGCTGAGAACACACAACCCATTTCAGTCAGGATTTTCACAGAGCAATCTATTTTTCTGTTTGGAAAAAAATCAGATTTTAGTATGTAGCAAAACTGTGGAACCTTTAGCTAAAACTGTTAGCAACCAATGTACAGTACAGCTTATCATTCCTCTTGTAGGCATAATGTTCAAAAACAGATGCCTAAATGGCTCAAACATATGTTGATTTGGACAGTGCTATTGCTAATTAATATTTGCATATATGAAAAAAGAAATGAGCAATGAGCCCAATTCAATTCCAGTAAATGCAAATTTAAAATATTTAATTTAGTTTTTAATCACATTACTTGCTACCATCAAAAGTAGTGGTTACAGTAACTAGAGCTGTCCCAGTACCAACTTTTCACTTCCAATACTTGCATCAGTACCACAACTTTGGCTATCTGCTGATGCCAGTAATAATCTTTTATTATTATTTTTTAATAATAAAAAATGATGTTCTGATCTCTCACAGAACAAATAATTCTCTAAAATACTGCTCACAACATTTGGTTAGGAAAGGCTGAGAGTCTTTATTAATACACTCAAGAAATGGCTTTAAAGTTAAGGGACATGATGCTATTAAAAAAGAGAGCATACCCAGGTAAATTTCCCCCCTATGATTTGACAGCTTATAAAATGTCATACAAAATTTAAACAAAGATCAATAGCCAAAAGTGGTTCATTAATTTAATTTTGATTAGTTATGGTGTATATACACTGCAATTTGGGGCTGTCCCAGGTAGTCCTGCATCCCACAGAGGTTCAGACATGGGCAATGTAACAGTCTTAAACAACAACAATTTAAACAACAGGATTCAGCATTGCACACAAAACAAACACAAAACTATCACTTACAGTGCATCTTTACACTCCTCAACTAAACCAGACAGACACAAATGATTTGAGCCTGATGCTGAGTAATGTCACAAATGTGTTAAAGTTTTTTGCATTAATTTAATATACTTCTTTTTTACTATACCGATTACTTTCTATAGTGCTTACCTTTAGTGAGTAAAGGGCAGGAATCTATACAGCTACAGTTCAAATGAACTCATGAAACCCAACATTTCAAATGTGAAGCTAACTTCCGTTTCACCAAAAGAGACATTAAAGCATGCAATAGCCTAGGAGGACAGTGCATTGTTTTTGGGATCTGAAGAAGTGATTGGACCAGAAAATGCTATTGCGTCACCTAGTTTGGCAGAAGCTTTTATCCAAAGCGACTTCCAAGACAAAGGAAACAATGCAATGCACACTTAACAGCTAACTCTTATGGGCATGCAACAATTTAGCCTCTGTTACACATTGCGCATATCAGATTATATTCCTCCCATAATCGAGCAGGCCAGATTCTGTGAAAAAAGGGATTAAAATGAAGAAAAACTCTATTTTTTTAATGTGTTTTGCAGTGGAACACACACAGCAATGCTAACTTTATAATGACCTCAGTGTCACAGCTGAGCTAAAAAATAGTTCACCACATTTAGTAAGACGGCTGCAGATGGTTTGCAGATTTAGGAGCAGACTTTGCCATTATTTGCAGATTATAATAAGAAAACTAGTCAAAAACTGGAGCAAATTCTTTCTAATTTACTTTTCTTTTATATCTCCACATATATTGGGCATGATCTATATTTAAAAAATTTTGGCAAGAGCATCAACCAAATCTTCCAGAAATAGGTAAAAGTTTTTTACATTAAAAATGTTTTTATAATGGTAGAACCTAACCTTTTGTCTAAAGGTCAACAACGACATATGTAGTACATAGTGAGAAAAACTGATTGCTGCCAGGAATTCTCTCTAATACTGTATTATTTTGTTATAATTATTAATAATAATAATAATAATAATAACAACAATTGTTATTTCTTTACGGCCCATTGGGCTGTAAAGAAGCAGTTTCTTTTCAGTAGATGATATAAATGTTAATGTTCTTTCCAATAAAACTTTAAAGAATTTGAATACATTTTCAAATTCATAATAATAATACTGATATGAGGGACTAAATTTAAATAACAGTCAGTCCTTCCTTTCTTTAGCATAAAAATAAAACTACAGAAAAAAAAAATTGTTCTTTACTTAAAATCCAATCATTGCTTTAGTGCAATGCTCTGCGGTGTCCCCAATTTTAACTGACCATTACAAGGGACCTTTGCCATAATCCTTTTAAAACGTGGTAAAGGGAATGAATGAGATTTGAAACACCACATCCTAACACAATACTCCTTCGTAGTTTTTTGTTTACTTTAATGAAAGGAAGAGAATTATCCTGACTGTCAGCTTGTGGCATTTTAGACATTTGGGCCTAAGTGTTTCATCTTAAAAAACTTGTTCATTGGGGCCAGTCTACTGAGGAATGTCGAGGAGGTCACTCTATGATGTGGAAAAAAAAGATATTAAAAAGCACTTCTTGGAACACAATGGCCTAAATCTTTACAAAGAATAAAGCAATTTTTTCTTCTGTACGTAAGTCTGAAAAGCACTAATGAAGCTCATTATAACAATGGACTTAATAGTCTTGTGTAAAAAGAATAAAGAAGAGCTTACAGAAATGAGGTTACCAGTGTTTGGGCCCGCCCTAAATTCACATCTGACACAACATAATTACAGTGTTCAGTGTTGAAGAGACATTATATCGGGCTTGCTGTCCCTGGGGATATCTAACAGAAGCTGTTATTTCCCTTCTCTGGTCCACTGGGGGTCATTTAGAATGAGGAGTGAGGGAAAGAAGGAAGAGAGGCATAAATAGTTGCTCCTTAAATCTGCACCCTCTTTGTCAAGACTCTGAAAAGGATTTAATGGTGCAAAACATGCCATATAATTCCACTTTTCACCTAAAGTTTTAGGATACAATCAATTAAACATTCATTTGTATGCAGGTAGTCAGGTTTATGGGATCCAATAGTTTTGCACAGTGTGTTAAAGATTACAGCACTGACCTTCGCAATATGCAAATGGCCTCTGAAACCAATCACAGTTTTTTAAACTGTATGATCTAAGCAGCTTGACCAATCACAGTTCCAAGTGAGTGTGTGTTTCTGTGAATTACTAATTCAGAATAAAGCCTGTGTTTCATTTATGTGCCTGTCTATAATTTTAAGCAACTGTTAGACACAAGAAATAGCTAACATAAGCAGTAATAAGTGGTAATAACAAAAATAAAACGCATGTATAAAAGACTATATGCCACATACAACTGTACCTACATGGCATATTGTACCGCATATTCTATAGTGTACATTGTACTAGTCCACACAAGAATACTGTATACTGTTTATATTGTTCCTTGTGTACAATAGAGTATCTTGTATATTGTGTTCAAGTGTACATCTCACTTGACACATATTGTGTACTTCTATGGCTAAAGTTCTCTACTATGTTTCGTATAGTACAGTATGTCTTATTTGTTTAAATATTAAAGAAACACCATTGGCCGGAAACAAATTCCTTGTGTATGCAAACATACTTGGCCAAATAAACTGATTCTGTTTCTTATATGTAATGTTATAGTTTTTTTAAATGGTATGGACAACAATATGGCTTCCTTAATATTTTGTTGCTAAACCCTAAACAGCATTCACTGCCAACAAGCAATATCTGTTGCTCTCAGTGTTAATCATCCAACTGCCAACACGTATTTTGGCCCACTCTTCCTGAGCAAACTTCTCCAGCTGTCTCAGGTTTCAAGGGTGCCTTCTCCACAATGCGTTGTTGAGATGTTTCTATAAATGTTGAATAGGATTAAAATCAAGAATAGCCCAATGTTTTATTATCAGCCATTCTTGGGTGTATTTAGCTGTGTTTTAGGTTATTATCCAGTTGGAGGACCTATGACTTATGACTGAGACTGAACCTCCTGACACTTAGGCTTATTGTTTCGCTCCAGGATGCCTTCATAGTCTTGAGACATCATTGTGCCCTGCTCAAACTCAATTCCACCCACTTTCTTTCAGTAGTGGAGTTCTTCTGGGTCTTCTTCCATGGAGGCCACTGTGGTTCAATAGGAAATGGATGGTGCGATTAGACAGTGACAAACCTTGACCTTGAAGTTCAGATTTAAAAACTTTTTGAATGTTTTGTATCTGCTTCTGATCAACCTGGGGTTGCATTGCCGCTTGTTGGCTACAGTCACATGGACCTTATATGCAACTCATTCATGGGATGGGGACTGATGCACCCTCATACCATCACAGATGCTGGCTTTTGTGCCTTTTGATAATAACATTGTGTATGGTTGTTTTTTTTTCTTTGCCACGAAGAACCTGATGCCCATGTGTTCTGAAAACAAACTAAAATGTGGACTCAGCACACGATTCCAGTTTTTTAATCCATCTGAGACAAGCCTGGGCCCAAAGAACTTGTTTCTGCATGAAACTGATATTTGAATTTAATTTTGGCACAAAGGGGTGAGCTACGACCCATCTTTGATCGCCACGTCTTAGCCTTTAATGGATGCTACTTTCATACCCAATCATGATACCTCACCTGTGACCTAACTCTGTCCCAACCTTTATTGAGTGTGTTGCAGCCATCACATTCTACATTCTTTGTGTATATTTACAAAATACAGTGAAGTTGGTAAAACTATTGAAAATCCATTGAAAAAGTTTACATGAATTCACATATCACAGAATTATGCTTTTTTTACATTTTGGAAATTACCCAAACTTTTCTGGAAATAGGGTTTGTAATTAAATATAGACAATTCGTTTGAAACATGGATAATGTAATGATTTGTATGCATTGTATATGTATTTTAGAATATCATTGTAATTGTGGTTTTCTCCATTACATACTAAAATAATGCAGTTTTATAGGAGACAATTTAATTTAGTCACTTCTCAGGAGAAATGAAGCATCATTTCAATCAGCTGTAAGAGTGCCAACAAATCTGTCCATGTCTGGATAGAAATACATATTTTACATAATTTTTTATCCAACATTTTCTATATACAAAGAATATCTGCTAAGAAAAACACATTTGTAAGAGAAGCATGGAAATCATTTTTTTCAGTTAAAAAAAAATCTCATTAGAAGGTTTATTTCAACGTTCCCATAAATAAATGAATCCTTTAATGTCAGTAAATGGCAGCAACGCATGCGCATAAGGTTTTAAATGATATAATAATTAAAAATCCCAAGGACATTCTTTTGTCATCAATTGTTAATCAAATGGTTTCCACAAACCTTAGAACACCATGGGTGTCAGCAGAAAGTAAAGAGTCTTTAAAGTGAAGAGGGTCAGGCTGATAAAACCTGCTTATAAATCATGTCATACAGTAGAAAGCGCTAATGCCATTAATTCCCCCACACACCTGTTCTGAGCGCGATCCAAGAGCCATGTAATTGGAGGACAGACTATTATTATCCCTGCCTTGCATTATGAGATGCCAACTTAGCTTTGGGATACAGCACTACTAACAGCTGGGTAAGGTGTATATAAGGCCAAGAACAACTACATGTTAGAGCTGCGACTTTCTTAACAATAGAGCTCCTCAACAATGTGTCCACAGAGGAGGTTGTATCCTGTCAAAGTACAGCACCACAATTGTAGTAGAACATATCTTTCACTTTCACAAGAATTTATAGGCGATTTTTTAATGAAATAAGTAAAAATAAATTATACTGAATTAATGAACACCTATTTATGCTGTCATCAAATAATTGTTTGAGGGCTATTTCATTCACATTTACATTCATAGCATTTGGCAGATGCTCTTATCCAGAGTGATGTACATGGGTGCTCTGTAGTCTACAAAGAAAACCTGTCATTCATACATAGTAAACCTAGACTTCAGTTAAGAGCTGCTAGTTGATTCTATGAGCTGATGTTCATCCTTAAAATTAATACTAGGGCTGTCAATGTTAAACTGGAAAATTTAACGCATTGTTTTTTTTTTAACTCAAATTAATCGCATAACCAAGTTTGGTCTCAACTTCTTCCCGTAACTCCAGCACAGCTTAACGAATGAAAGGCATAAATAACACGATGGCTGAGGACACGTCCCCCAGTGGTGTGATGAACGGCAAGTTTCATTTTAAAAAGCTTCCTGATGGAACTATTGATAAATCCAAAGTCGTTAGCACATATTGCAGTGTTTCCACCAAGGTACGACAATTATGAAGCACCATCTACGAGCAAAGCATGTCTTTTCTGATGCTAGCACTGAGACGGAATGAAAACGTGTTCGTCAAACTACAATAGCAGAGTGCAGCCAGGACAAGTCTATCAACAAAGTGACCACAGCTAAGCTCACCAATGCTATCCCTAAATGGATGGCAAATTATTGCTGCTTTATTGCAGATGTTACTTTGTGATGGTTTTCAATGCGGTTGTCTGCTAACTCGGTTTCATTTCACTATAAATATTGTTGGAAATGCCAAGTTCTCTGTAAAACTTCACTTGCCAAATTAAGAGATTATAATATCAATACAGAAATTATCAAAAGTAAACTGAGATTTAAAATAAGAAAGTTTAAAATAAGAAACTCTAACCAGTTTGTCAAGCATTTCTTTCCAGCACCGCAAATGTATTTGTCTTTATTTCCCCAAAGTATATAGCACTACTTAAAACTTCACGATTAGTCAGAGTGATTAACTCAATTAAAATGTTTAATCAATTGACAGCACTAATTAATACATATTCTTAGAAGTACAAATTTGTTAAGTCTTTAAAGAGGTGGGTTGTGAAGGTTAGTCAGTGAGACAATGAGGGACTTTGCAGTTCTAACAGTCAGGGGTGTAACGTATCTGCATGGCGGCAGACACGGGAGTTGTTACACAGCCCAACCACAGGGTGGCAGTAAGGGGACACACCTCCCTCGTTGCGTCCGCGAAGAAGGGAGGCGCGCTTTGCAAGACTAGACAAGTTGATTGGCCCTGACTGAATACAGGTGGAATTTGCGTCGGCGTAGAACGGGTGGGTTTACACCGTCCTCCACTGACGTAAACAAGCCGCGGTGGAGGCTACACGTGTAGCGGTTAGCCTAGCCCGCGAGATGGTAACACGGGCTAAGCTAG
>JBBPDA010108479.1:0-11052 GCA_037974385.1 Arnoldichthys spilopterus | reverse complement strand
GATGGGTTAAATGCAGAGGTTGCCTTTCGTTGTGGTGCTTGAGTGTGTTCACAATGACAAATAGTCACTTTCACTTTTCCCTGTGCAACTAATCTCAAGAAAACATCATGTTTGCACAGAAAACTGCCTGTGGATCTTCTGAAATCACATTTGACCAAAACAACTGTGCGAGACTGCTGATACAACATGATCCACTTTCATTCATTTTAAAGGAGTCCAGCTCCTTCTCAATCACAGACTTGACAGTGATCAGATTTGACTGCCTCGATTCGTCCACTATCGGGACATAAATCTAACTTAAAATTACACAAACAGAATCAGCCAGTACACACGGAAATCCGTCAAAGTAGTAAGAGATGAAAATTACTGTAAAACTGCGTCAAAGAACAATTAGTCTCCATTTTTAAGGCAGCAGCAAATGTTACAATAATTCATTATCAATAATATTCCTGGATATTTCCACACGAAAGATGCACTGTTTCTTGGTCAGTACTTAAATTTAAGCAAATTTGTGACATTGTCCAAAAGGCCTATGAAGGTCAGATTTTTCTCATCCCTTTCATTACATCACATGCTCAGACGACTCTCAAGTGGATTTCGTCCACTCATTAGAGGTTTTTGCACCCACTTGTGGTGTCCTTGCCAGCTCGACTGCGAGCGGTCATAAAGCGAAAGGGGGGCTGTAGAATGCTAAGAACCTCTTGCCTCAAAATTCATGCATAATTTAAAGAAAAAATCTTAATCTGAAATGTAATTAAAAAAAAACAGTTATGCTAATAATACGCAGTAAAACAAAATGGGGAGACTGAATATGTGGATGTATGTAAATGCACTGGGTTTCATGACATCACAAACACAATGAATTCCTAATTGCCGTTTTTGTATCGTAGACTTCACATATGGACTGTGTGGAGGGGGGACTCACTCACTCACTCGCAACGTTACAGGCCATGTTAAACTTTTATTCTAAAAAATGCAAAAAATACAGTTTCTGTGATATGGGTCCTTTAAAACAAACATTTGCAAGAGAAGTTAAAGTACAAGTAATAAATAAATAATAATCTATTTGCTGTAATAAACAGTCTGCACAATAAAAGCATGAGGGTACTGACCTGAGAGGAAAGCCAGGGTTTCAGCTAGAAAGCTTTTCCAGGCAGAGAGAGTGAGTTGATTACAGACTGATAATAAAGTATGCAAATGGAAGCCATATGAGGTCAGGACTTCGTAGGTGGCATCTAGGTAAATAATGTGGATGTTCTTTAAGTGTTCCTTCGTGCCAGGGTGTCTATACTGTAATTATTAAGGGCTGCTCATCACTTGAAGGCTGAAAACAAATCGTTCTGATATGACTGTCATCCCCATGCTGTCCCAGTCTTTCACATCAGGATCCTTTACATCACTGATACTTTTTCTGATTCTCCGTTTATCCTCTTGGGTATCATAGTATTGGCGTGTCCATATGTCCATGCCGTTCTGCCCATTCAGAACATCCCAGCAGCTCAAAGCACATGTTGATGAAAGCCTATAGCCTTGGGCCAGATTTGTCTACCCCCTCTTCTTGAATGCTGCCTCCATGTCTACTGTGTTTCAGCATTTTTGTGCATGACAGCACCTTTAAATCCAGCATTCTTGATTATATTCTTGATGATGACGGGCGGCCTAGTGGTTAGGACATTGCCCTTGGGACCTGAAGGTCACAGGTTCACGTCCCAGCCCGGGCACCACTGAGGTAACCCCTGAACAAGGTCCCATCCCACTACACTGCTCCCTATAGCTGCCCGCTGCTCCATGTGTGATGGGTAAAATGTAGAGGTCACATCTAATTGTGGTGCTTGAGTGTGTTCACAATGACAAATAGTCACTTTTATTATAATGAAAGACACACGTCCCTGCAGGATTTAGCCCTTGTTTTTCTTTTATTCGTGTGCACAATAGTTGCTCTTGTGAGTACATACAGGAGATTGAAAGTAGCTGCATGGTTTCATCTTCCAAATTATGAAAATATGTATCCAGTTTGACAATAGCAATGTATGATATAACACCTAGAGTAACTCCCAGTGTTCTCCTATGCACAAAGTAATTGTATAGAAAAAAGCTGCATTGAAGACTCAGTATGGATTTGGCTAAACAGTGTCTTAACAAAGAATTGGCGAATATTTGCTTAAAAAAGAATATCAACATCAGACAGATGTTAGGATGTGATTAATATTTTAAACTGATATCTGATGACGTATCATGTAGAAAGTCTTTTCATCCTTCTCCAGTAAAGCAGAATGTTTGGGCCAAGCTGAAATGTTGTGCTAAAATATGTGCATTTCATTTATTTCACTGCATTTTTTACCCTCTAAAGAAAGTGAAAGTGACTGTTTGTCATTGTGAACACACTCAAGCACCACAACAAAATGTGACCTCTGCATTTAACCCATCACACATGCACACGTGAAGCAGTGGGCAGCTATCAACAGCGCCCGGGGAGCAGTGTAGCGGGACGGTACCTTGCTCAAGGGAACCTCAGTGGCCTGCGGCCTTCAGGTCCCAAGGGCAATATCCTAACCACTAGGCCTCCACTGCATATACCCCCCCCCCCCTTAGATACAGATAGATACATTAATGCTATTCCAAGTATATATATATATATCTGCATTGGCAAATGTTAACATGAAAATTTGGGATCAGACCAAGAGTCCCATATCAGTGTTTGTCTTGTTTCCAAGTTTTCTTCCCTCAGCTTAGGGAGATTTTCTTTGCCTCTGTGGCCTTTGGCTCAGACCTGGACTTTGTTAAGCTGCTTTGTGACATTGTCAGTTGTAAAAACACTATTTAAATAAAACTGAACGGAACTGAACTGAAGTGAACTGAACTGCACCTCTACTTAATACTAACCTTACAGAACCAATGTGTCTGCAGTTCCATTGTCCAGACCCAAGAGCCTCAAGAGTTGCATTACTCTACACCTCACTAACTCTAACCACTGAGACGGATATTGTTCTCAGAACAGTTTTGTCCCTACACCACACTAATACTACCCACTCATAACAGACTTCCTGCTGGAAGAAAGAGGGAGGAAATTAGAGCCAGGAAGAGCTGAAGAAAGACTAAGCAGAGCTAATAAAAGTGCACACACTTGACTCAAGCTAGCTCGACAAAGGAAAACCCAGATGTCCCAATAAACATTTTAAAAATTCTTACCCTTGGAGAACGATCCCAAGTGAAGTAATCTCCCACTGCCGACACCGCAGAGACATTTTTACTTGATATTGCCAATTTTTTTAAGTTTTTGATTTGACTTCCTTTTCAACCAATCATTTTTCATTCTGTCCTCAGAATGTGTTTGTGTAAGTAAAACTCCCACCTGTGTAAAAAAAAACACTGAACGGCGCTACGACATTTAAAAAAAGATTCTCCTCTGCACGCATCACATGCTCACCTCAGATAGCAAGATACAGACAGGGCATCGAACGTGACGTGTTATCACCAAAATTCTTTGTAAATACCAAGACACAGATGTTGGGAAGATACTAGCAACAGACAAGTGATATATAACAGTATGTGCTGCAGACAACCAGGCAGAATAGAATCCAGCCCAGCCATCAACTGAGTGATGGAGGTCTTAAATGAGGTTCTGTGTATTTACAAAAAAAAAAAAAAACCCAAAAAGAAACAAACACCCTCCGACCTCAGCCAATGTGCGTGCAGACCTCATTTCCAAAAGATAAATTTAATCTCGCACAGTCACACAACCGAAATTCCCGCTAATGCCAGACTGGGCAAGCTCTATCTTTCTCTTTCCCCTCTTTTTTTAATTTCTGGTTTCTGGGTATTCGGAGGATGGCCACGGGTGCCACAAAGGCCGATCCCATGCCTCAGATCCATTCCAGTGCAAAGATGTAGGGTACACAAACCTTCTTTTTTGAAGGCTGTGTTTGGCTCCAGATCTCCATGCAATAGCTAACAGCCTACAAAGAAATAATAAAATGTAGATCATGAAAATAAAGAATTTTAAATAAAAATCTCAAGCATTGCAGTGAGGCTCCAGTTGTGCTAGAACGCTAGCGTTTTAAGATGTACAGGCTTTAACTAGCTAACTAAGTCATGTGGTGCTGTTAGCAAAACCAAGCCCTTCATCTCAAACTCCAGGCCTACCTTTACTTTTGATTGGTCAGTAAGCACATAAAAACCCATGAAGTTGATTATTGAGCCCCAGTTGAATCTTTCTTCAGTATAGGGTGCTATTTTCACCGCCAACGGAAATCGCACCTTTAAACTAAATACGTCTTTCTGCTGGTTTAGGTTTCCCTAAACAATTGAATTTAGAGGAAGGGACTGAATTAAGGTGGTTCATGTTGTAAAAACATCATGATGCTGAAATGTTCACAACACACTGTTATTGTCAGACTGACACACACACAGAAACGGGAGAAATGACGCTAATTTTGTCATGAAACGTCCAGTTAGTCAGTGTTCGTACACCCAGAAAGGTGTACTGTGATATATGTTGATCGCAAGAACAGTAAACATTATAAAGTTAAAAATAATTTGTCATCGTGAACACACCCCATCACAGTGCACCACAATGAAATACCATCTCTGCATTTAACTTATCTATGTAGGAGTAGTTGCCAGCTGACATGGGCAGTGCCCGGGGAGCACTGCTTGGGGATGGTACCTTGCTCACAGTGGTAGCGGTTTGGGATTTGAACCGACGACCTTCGGGTCACAGGGGGAACTCCCTAACTGCTACACCACCACTGCCCCATCACAGGCATAAGGTTAAAGAAGTAGTGGGCTGTTTACCTGTTCATCCACTACTCACTCTTCTCTGTCACTGTAAGGATTGGTGTTGAAAACAGACTGAGTGCAAGTTTAGCGCCGTTTAATGGCGTTATCCAAAACCAGAACAGGCAAACGTTCAAACAGGGGCTAAATCCAGGAGTAATCCAGAGTCAAGAACAGGAAAGAATACCAACAAAGGCTTAGTAACTTGGGCAACTGCTCACGAGACTTCACACTTCCTGGTTGTCTTGGAGTGACATTTATACCAAGAGGTAATGAGTCCCAGCTGATCTGTGTCACCCAGAAGTGGGGCGTGGCTGGAGAGCATCAGTACTCTGGTGAAGCAGACTGGCTCTACCCTACAGGAGTTGTTGCCCCATTGACAATTATGGTGCGAATCGACGGCTGCTAAAGGCTGACAGGGGTCACGGCAGCGATTGGTGGGTTATGAAAATAAGTCAAGTCAATTTTATTTCTACAGCACTTTTTACAACTGACGTTTTCAAAAAGGAGCTTTACAGAATCTGGGTCCGAGCCCGTAATGAGCAAACCAAAGACAACAGAAGCACAGAAGAACTCCCTAAGCTGTAGGAAGAAACCTTGGGAGGAACCAAGGCTCAGAAGGAGAACCCATCCTCCTCTGGTCATAAGGCAAGTGTTGGGCCACAATCGAATGAAAATCCATAACATTTTTATTCTCTTACGAAACGCAGATTAGAAACTATCTTCCCCCATTTGATCGGGTTGGCCTGTGATCAGAATGGCTGTAACTATGGTTACGCGTCTGGTGGGCAGGCATGCTGTTTGGCAAATCGCCGTGATTATTAATAAAGCACATGACGTCTTTCGTCCTTAGATCAATTTATAAGGTTCTATCTGCTTCTGAGCGCTTTTTGAGATACTCAGCATCAACGTTTTGGTATTCCATCCAAATGGAATGGGCAGTGTGTAGCAGGCATCAGGCAGTGGCAGCCTAGTGATTAGGGACTTGCCCATATGATCAGAGGGTCACAGGTTCAAGTCCAAGCTCAGGTACCACTGAGGTTCCCTTGAGCAAGGTAACGTCCTGCTACACTGCTCCCCGGGCGCTGCTGATAGCTGCCCGCTGCTCCACGTGTGGATGGGTTAAATGCAGAGGTCACATTTTATAGTGTGATGGGGTGTGTTCACAATGACTAATAGAAACTTTCTAAATGTATGATACAAATGTATGATTTCTAGATTTTAAAAAATCTTAAAAAAACTATGTCTATGTCAATAACCCCAATTGTGTCAAAAAATGTCAGACAGAACCTTATAATTGCAAGGGGACGATATGTGCAGAAGGTTTCTCGGCTCGCAGGGCACCAGGGAACACTCGGGCTATAGCTATGGCAATAAGCTTCCATTACTTCTTAGCTACATTCGTCTCACAACTATCA
The DNA here is from genome assembly GCA_037974385.1 of Arnoldichthys spilopterus. Taxonomy (NCBI): domain Eukaryota; kingdom Metazoa; phylum Chordata; class Actinopteri; order Characiformes; family Lepidarchidae; genus Arnoldichthys; species Arnoldichthys spilopterus. The sequence continues at coordinate 4,858 of JBBPDA010108479.1, read as the reverse complement.
GACACAAACATGTCCAGGCTGAAGATTCCGCTGAGGAGGAAAGGTGTGGGGCATTTTTTTACCCCCCAAACTATCGCTTTAATCGTTTCTGAATGGAGAATGTGTGGAGACTCTCCTGCTGGCCACCTCACCTGCTGAGTGCAGCGGATCACAGACAGCCAGGCAGCCGAACACGAGTTTCAGCTCTAATCCAGAACGACTGCAAAATAATCCCCCCGCCCTGCGAATCGCAGCGTTTTACACTGACAAGATGAAAAGCTGGGACGGGGAGCAAACGGCTACCACACACACACACACACACACACACACGTGTGCACATACACAGGCATCTGTTTTTAAGCTTACTCAGCATGAGACGGCAGAATAGACAGAATATCACAAAAAGGAGTGTGAGAAACCAACGAGCGGACGGATGGAGATGAGAATGGGAAGAGACGTCAGCGCCATGTGTGAAGAATCTGACTGAGCCGAATGAGGTCACGGAGGGGTAAGAGAGGGAACCGAGGAGACATTTTTAACGTCCCTTCAGTTACAGTCTGTAAGAGGCTGTGAGCTGGAAACCAGTGACAACACACACACACACACACACACACACACACAAAAGCAGTGGATCATTTCATCTCTCACTTTCTTCCTCTTTGGACTGACCCAGAGACTTTCTCTCCTTCTCCCTTGCCCCATTATATACACACACACACACACACACACACACACACACACACACACACACACACACACACACACACACACATACACATACACACTTCCCTATGGCTCTGGAGAAACCAGCTGTAAATATTTTATCATAGTCCAGCTAATCAGGTTCCCACTTTAAATGCCAACACATACACAACACACACTCTGCTGCTGCTTTCTCTTTCTCACACACACACACATACACACACTCACACACACATACACACCCACAGACACACAACTAAACAACAAACCCCCCAGAAAAGAAACAGTGACCCAGTGAATGAGTGAGTGACCCTGGACTCCAGCAGAGGCCCTCTTCCCAATTCCCCCGCAATCCTGAAGGCTGTTCAGGTGTGTGCGTGTGTGTGTGTGTGTGTGTGTGTGTGTGTGTGTGTGTGTGCACCTGAACACACCATAAATAATGTCATCTAACGTCAGATAAACACACACTATCGCACTGACCTTCTGCAAGAGAAGGGTAAACCACCTTTACTGGTGCTCATTTCCACAGTAATAATTAACTGAGAAATCAAACCAGCATTATCCTCCACTAGCCTTCGCATCACTACAGTCAGCCAAGTTCCGCAATCGCCATAATAAAGCAGTAACAACAACAGTAACAGCAATAATAACAACAGCAATGTGTGTAAACATGAAATAAATGTACATATTTTATTTAAAAAATAATAATAATAACAATAATAATAATAACAATAATAATATTAATAATAATAATGTTCTATTTATAAATTGATTAAAGAAATAATACTAAATATTATTATTATTACTGCTATAAATAGTTTAATTATTAATTAACTCTTTATTTAATTATTCACATAGTTATTCAGTTTATTATTGTTATAATCATTGTACACTTATAATTCTGCTATTATTCTCTATATTATGCATAACACATGTATAATTCTGTCCTAACAAGCAACAGCTGAGTTAATCTAATGTTTTGATTGAGCCAAACAAAGTATTTAATGATAACTACAAGTATTTCACAAAGAAATGGTTAAGCGAACACACAAAAAAAAAAAACATATATGTATATAGTATTGTGAGGAAAGCTGTATGATGTCTGGACCAATAGGAATGCACCTGAATGAATTGGAATAAAAAATGAAATTGCATCTTTGAAAGCACAAAATGTTTTAGTTTTATTCTATAAATGCACTATTTTGGAAATATAGACACAGATGTAAACACAGATGTAGACACAGATACGGTCACAGATACGGATCCAGTTCTGCTTGCATTGTATTGTCAGTGCATGAATACTGATGAAATGAAACACCCGGCAAAAGTAAAAGTCCAGGCTGATGTTTGAATTCCAGTACAGAAGATCACATTTGCTCCATTACACATCATTTAAGACTCATAACACAACAGTGACGCCGTGTTCGTACTGTCCTCAATGTTACCACACACTAAGTACAGCCTGCGCTGGAGCCCGACGTGCCCAGCGTGTAACACGGTGCAGTGGAAGCAGAAGAGAAACAGACCCTTACAGTGTGATGCAGGCTGAGAAGCACAGGTGACCAGATCGCTGTCCGTCCCCCACCGCAGCCACCGCTGCCGCTGAGCACAGGCGACTTCTGACCAGCAGCCGAGTGTCCGCTGAATACGCTCACGCTGAAACATCAGCTCAGATCTACACCCTGCTCCCCCACCCCCCACCCTCACGCCTACAGGAGCACTAACACGTCCCACCTCAGCGTAGACATGGAGATCCGCAGCACGGAGGGACGGACAGAAGCATTAAGTGGCTTAAGAGCAACACAGTGGTTTACAGCTGATGGGAGTTTTGAGAGACGGAAAACAGAAACGCTGCTCGGGACCCAGAAGGAGCGAAGTCGTGTGTCGGTAGTCGTCCCAAGCAAAAAAAAAAAATGAGCCCCAAAATATACAACCATAGCTTACATCACTTTAATTAGCCAAAGTGACTGTTTGTCATTGTGAACACACCCCATCACACAGCGTACAACGAAATGTGACCTCTGCATTTAACCCATCCACACTGAAGCAGTGGGCAGCTATTAACAGCACCCAGGGAACAGCGTGGCGGGACTGTAGCTTGTCTCAGTGGTACCTGGGCCCAGACTTGAACCTGCAACCCTACGATCACACAGGTAAGTCCCTTAAAGACCAGGTCACCACCCGCCCGAAACACTGCCAACCAGGATGAGAGCTGAACCTGCACATGCAGAGCACAATGGACCAGCAGTCCATCGCCTTGACCACTCTGCCCCTTTCGTCCCACATCCCAGAAAGATCCTCCACATCATCCAAACCAGGTTTTCTCTCATTTCCTCTATTTTAATCCTTTAATCAGTCGTCTAAGACCCTGTTGAACAGCCACCTCAGCACCACACACTCATATTTTTGCATGAGGAGAGGGCCGTGGAGACCCCTGACCGCTCCCTGACAGCTGGAGTGATGTGGAGTCTGCAGTGCTGGAGAAACTCTCATGTTCATGATGGAAGCAATGGGTGGAAACAAGACAATGGAGACATGCACCAATCAGCCATAACATTAACACCACCTGTCTGGTATTGAGCGTGTCCCTCCTGCTGCTGAAACAGCTCTGACTGTGCTGCACTGTGTGTTCTGGCCCCTTTCTGTCAGAGTCAGCATCACTTTCTACACCACAGTAGGTCTCCTGTGGGACCAGACCAGCTGGATTAGCCCTCACTCCCCACATGCATCAGTGAGCCTTGGGTGACCCTGTCGCTTCCTGACCAGTTGTCCTTCCTTGGATCCCGTTTGGTAGGTACTAACTACTGCATATGTGGAACACTCCACTCCACACAAGGCCTGCTGCTTTGGAGACGCTCCGACACATCAGCTTCAAGAACTGACTGTTCACATGCTGACTCAAATATCCCACCTCTGGACAGGTGCCACTGTAACAGGACAGTCGGTGTTATTCACCTGTCAGTGGGTTTTATGCTGTATGAAAAGTCAGACTCTGACAGCACTTGAATGCATTTGCTGGACCTGCTTGTGATGCGTGCGGGTCCTGCAGTGCAGCCTGTCTGACACTATAGGAGACTGAGGAGGAGCGGAGGCACTGAGCGGTCGACACAGCAGAGCCATGTGGTTCATACTGCAGCTCTATATGCAGTGTGTGTGTGTGTGTGTGTGTGTGTGTGGTCCACTCTATGTGGGACGGAACTGTGACACCGCTGTGTCCCGCCGCAGAGCCGCCAGCAGCCACTCGCGAACTCTTCGACACGAGGATGCACTCACGCATTCCTGCCCCGTGCACGCGCACCTTGACGTGCTCCTGTCGCTGCCCTGGGTTCTCCGGCGCGGAAAATAGTCCCGCGCATCCTATACACACACACACACACAGCGTGCACCGAAACCCAGCACTCACCTTTGTCATCTCACGGCTCTGTCGGCGTTTCACTCCTCCTCCTCCTCCTCTTCCCCCTGCGATCACCGGGCGCGCGCGCGCGTGTGTGTTCAGCGTGATGAGGAGGCGCCGTGGTCCTCGTGCAGCGCTGCAGCAGCACCGCCTGAGCACCGTCTCTCTCTCTCTCTCTCTCTCTCTCTCTCTTTTTTGTTCTCCTCGGGAGCCAATACGCGCGTCCGCTGATGGCTGCGCGCGCACGCGCGAACAGACACCGGGAGCGGAGGGGCTTGATTTTGGACGCACGAGCGCGTGCGCGAACGCGCGCACACTGAAACAGGCCAACGTTAGTCTACCTGCGACCTTGTGACGTCTGACGTTGTGTGTGTGTGTGCGCGCGCGCACGTGCGTGTGTATGTGTGTGTGTGCACGCGCGCGCGCGTGTGTGTGTGTGCGTGCGTGCGCGTGTGTGTGTATAGGAGGCTGAAAACAAAGGCGACTCACTGTCACCAAAGGTAGATCACTGTAGGTGAAGTGCTGCCCACCCGGACCTGCTGAGGCTGGGTGGGTTTATTCGTGCTCGTGGTTAGAGGGTCTCTAGAGTTTTACAGGGGCGCGTGTCTCACAACTACTAGAAAAATCAGACGGAATTTATACAGGATCCCTAGATTCAGGCGGAGTGATATATGAAGTCAGTTATTACTGCACAGCACCATAAACATCTCATATAGATCGATATAGGTGAATAAAGTTCTACACAGCACCATAAACGTCTCATATAGATCGATATAGGTGAAT
>JBBPDA010108478.1:2500-11053 GCA_037974385.1 Arnoldichthys spilopterus | reverse complement strand
CACACACACACACACACACACACACACACACACACACACACACACACACACACACACACACACACACACAATTTAGAACATAAGATTACGGGGCTTACGTCAGGCATGGACAGCCTTTGATCCAGTCCGATCTCGACTTTGTCAGTGACTGCTATGCTGAAGGAGAGCATCCCCACAAACAGAGCCACCTTTGGAGAGAAGAAAATCCAAGAGTGATGATGAAGAGAAAAAAAAACTTGTGCTGTCAAAACACAGAGATAAACAGTGATGTACAATAACACACACTGATTTCCAGTGTCAATTTACATACGTTTTACATATTTTTCTGTATTCACATATTTCCAGATCCTTTTCATTTCCACAATTCTAGAAGTAGTTCAAGTCATTGCACAGGAGCAATTCAGGACTACAGTTGACTAGTTATACTAACAGTGCTACACTTGGGCAGTGGAGGACTATGATTAGGACGGTGCCCTTGTGAATTAATGGTGCAAGTTCAAGTCCCGGCCCAGGCACCACGGAGGCACCGTCCCCTACACTGTTGGTAGCTGCCCGCTGCTCCACGTGTGCACGTGTGATGGGTAAAATGCACTTTTCGTTGTGGTGCTTGAGTGTGTTCACAATGACAAATAGTCACTTTCACTGCAACTATGGGACAAACCACTTGAATTGTGACTTACCACCAGGGGGCGCACCCACTCCTTCAGTATGAAGGGAGCGTAAACTTTCTTGAAGAAGCGGAAGAGGGCGCTTTCGCTCTTCTCTTCCTGACCCTCGGGCAGTTTCATGCAGCACAGAATGTCCAAGCGGTTTCTCTGAAGGGCAGGAAGAAGTTTCAGGTTACACTGAAGTCTGATCGTCATGGGCTGTTTCTGCCCAAACCAGTGCAGCAGGGAATTTCCTGCATCAAATCATCTGGCACTACAGATACAACTCACCCAAAATAAAAACAAACAAACAAACAAACACAAAAACACCCAAACCCGGTGGATATAAATAAATAAATAAATAAATAAATAAATAAATGTATAGTTTTATCCAATATGCGGAATGTCTGTAGTGGTCTACCTCTAGAACATGGCAGTTGGTTTTAGCCATAACGGCCCAACACTAATAATTATGAGTATTTATTAATTACACTACATAACAGTTCTAATATATTTTTGCTCCTGGTACACAGTGTGTTCTCTCTTCTGCCTGAAATCAATAGTAAACAGCTGTTGTGCCACAAAAACGTTGCTTCTTTGCTCTTGACAATGACCTTATGAAATGACTGTTTTCAAGAACATTCTCCGTTCACTTTAAACGCTAAGCAGCACTTCCAGAATATTCTGGAACTGTGAGAACTGTCCAGAAGTTTCTAGAGTTGTACAGAAATTTCTAGAACTTTCTGGAATCTTGTAGAACTTTCAGGTATTGTTCAGAAGATAAAATTTTCCCGTTTTGCCACTAGAAATAGAAACGTTTTGAGGGCTGTGGTCATAAAATCCGAGTTTGTGACGAATAGAGATGTTTTCACACAGGATTTAGACACGAGCAGCTGAACTACAACACTTAGAAGCAAGAAACACAAACTGTGAGGTGGTAACGTAAAACTACATATATGTAAACGGCAGCAGTATGGTACATACGATATATGGTATATAGCGGTTTATACTACAATATAAAACGTCCCCATCTGAAGCAGCATCCCTTTAGACCAGCTGACAGCTCTCAGGCACTGTACACGGTTTTCTGAAATTACAGTATAGGCCATAAGATTTGGTTTTTCACCAATCAGCCATAACATTAACACCACTGACAGGTAAAGGGAATAACATTGACTCTCTAGTTCTCATTACAACAGCACCGATCAAGGGGGTGGGATGTATTAGGCAGCAAGTAAACGGTCACTACTGAAGTTGCGCTGGAAGCAGGAAAAATGGCATAAGGATCTGAGTCAGAGCGTCTCCACAACAGCAGGTCCAGGTGTGTAGTAGTTAGTACCTACCAAAAGTGATCCAAGGAAGAACAACTGGTAAAATCAGCCACAGGGTCATGGGCACCCAAGACTCACTGCTGCATGTGGGGAGTGAAGAGAGCTACTATAGTTCAAAAAAAAAGGTGATGCTGACTCCGCTAGAAAGAGGTCAGAACAGTGCCCCACAATCAGAGCTGTTTCAGCAGCATGATGGCCGAGCGGTCTAAGGCGCCGGACCCTAGGTTCACGCCTTCCTCTGAGATGAGGATTCTGGTCTCCGAATGGAGGCGTTGGTTCGAATCCCACTTCTGACATGACTTTATAGGCAGTGGTGGCCTAGTGGTTAGGACACTGTCTTTGGGACATGAAAGTTGCAGGTTCGAGTCCAGGCCCGGGCACTACTGAGGTTCCCTTGAGCAAGGTACCATCCCAATACACTGCTCCCCGGGCGCTGTTGGTAGCTGCCCGCTGCTCCACGTGTGCACGTGTGATGGGTTAAAAGCAGAGGTCACATTTTGTTGTGGTGCTTGAGTGTGTTCACAATGACAAATAGTCACTTTCACAAGGGACATACTCAGTTTTAGGCAGGTGGTGTTCATGCAGATGTCCCACATCTGCAGAAGTTATAGTGTTTCAGTTCATCAAACATTTCTGGCCTCTTTCTAGGATTCATTTAGTCAGATTGGCCTGAGATTTCACCAGAGATTGTGCTGCTCGAGAAGCAGGACAGCAACCAGCCGCTCTCGCTGAACAATGACCCTGTGAAATCATCTGGTAAGCCACAGACCTTGTTGCATTAACAGAGAACGAGATTTGGCTTGTCGTTCTAGCTGCAGGGGAAGGCTCAGCATGTCTCGGTTCTCAAAAGGGACTCTCCTTTCATAGTTGGAGTCTTAATTTAGTACATCCTTATTTTTACTAAATCGTTCAATGGTGTAGGGGTGTTTTTTAAAGCAAGTGGGCGGTTTTGTAATAAAGATTTGACAGAAAAATGACTATGAAAGTAAAACTAAAACTTAAAAAGGTGTAAAGGAGAGCAGTCGTTAATATTAACCAACAGAACAATACAGTGCTTTACTATACACCAATCAGCCATAACATTAACACCACTGACAGGTGAAGTGGCCAACATTGACTCTAGTTATTTCATTATAATGGCACCTGTTGGGCGTAGGGGGTCTTGTGGAGGGTTCCAGGTGTGCAGTAGCTAGAACCTACCAATTGTGATCCAAGGAAGGACAACTGGTGAACGGGCACCCAAGGCTCACTGCTGCATGAGGGGGATCTACTCAGTATCAGGCAGGTGGGGTTAATGTTGTGGCTAATTGGTATAAATGAATCAAAGTATCAATAATGAGATGTGTGACCCTCCTTAGACCCTCACCTCCTGCCTCTTGATGTCAAGACCTAGCAGAGAGACAAAGCAGCTGATCTGCAGCAGGAAGTCAATGAGGACAGCCAAGCCAGCGAAGAAGGAGAAGGTCTTCACGGCCGGCATGTGGGAGACGGATCCTGCAGACAGAGGCAAAGGGGAGAACGAGATCATCACTGCACATGTTTAAGTCCCACAGGGATAGTGGCTCTTGATCTAGATCATCATCATTTTCATTTTTTTGCGGTTGAGTAATCGCCACAGGCCTCAGTACATATCAGGCATGGACACGAGCCAATCACAGTTCAGAAATGAGATCCTCACCCAAGAAGAAAGCAACGGTCTCAGAGATGGAGGAGAGGAACATGCTGGGGGCCACGTCTCCTAGGATTCGGCCTATCTGCTGGTGAAGCTCCTCGTGCTGCATTCGTTCGTCTCGCTGCTCACAGAAAGAGGAACGGAAAACGGGTTAACAGGCAGGAATGAGTCGACCGCACTGCTTACGGCTCTAGAAAGGGCATTTTCAGAAGGGAAAAAGGGATTAGTGCCGTTGTAAACAAAGATTATGAAGAAGTTCACCAACGTCTTAAACTTTCATGAACTCAACTGCATCCTAAAGAAGTTCACTGATGGATGTGTCCGCCCATTTAGGTCCATTGGTAACGTGATTTACAATCCCTCCACTCTGAAAACAGGTCATTGGAACCTTCGCCTGACCACTTACAGAACTGTACAAGAAACACTGCATTGTTGCGGGACGGTACCTTGCTCAAGGGTACCTCAGTAGTGCCCAGGGACTCGAACCTGAGACCTTCAGGTCTCAAAGGCAGTGTCCTAACCACTAGGCCACCACTGCAGAACAGACAGACAGACATTCATAGACCATTCGACAGACATTCAGTGTTCATAGCAATAGCTGTTTGTACATTTGACACCACCAACGACTAATGAAAAATAAAACTGTGCGAAAATAAGTGTCTTTTTAACAATATGGATTATTGTTATACCATTTGGGCAGTAGCAACCAAGTGGTTAGGAGCTTGCACTTGTGAACTAAAGGTTGCAGGTTCAAGTCCCAGCCTGAGCACCACGGAGGTTCCCTTGAGCAAGGTAACGTCCCACTACACTGCTCCCTGGGCGCTGTTGGTAGCTGCCCGCTGCTCCACGTGTGCACATGTGATGGGTTAAATGCAGAAGTCACATGTCGTTTTGGTGCTTGAGTTTGCTCACAATAACAAAGAATCACTTTCATACCAACGTACTATATACGGTAACTTTTGCTACGTTGTACCTATATATAGTATAGGATGCATATCATCAATAACAGTAGAGTGACTGTTTTTGTAAACCCAATGGTTTTAAAACTCCAAGGAGTCCCAAGTCTGTATCACCATGTCGTGTTGTTTTCTTGCTGATAAAAATAAGCCATTCAGCGTCTCTTTTTGGCCACACAGTCCTGAGAGCCAAGCAAACACAAACCTTGACCCAAAACCGTAAAACTCAATGCTGACCATCAGATACTAAACCAGAGGTCTTTACATCTGGACTCTGAATCCAGGTACCGCTCCTGGGTTTTGTAATCACAGGTAGTTACTGAACTGTTGATGTAATTGACTGGCCACCTAGAGTCATATCTACTGGTGATTACAGACTCAAAGAGCATAATCTGGATTCAGGGTCCAGATGTGAGCACCCCTGTAGTAAACGACACCAGTTAAGGACGATACAGAACAGGACGTGAATTTTATTCGCAAATTTAAATTCCAGTGAAAATGCAAAACACCAACACTGGCAAGATTCATAGTCAAACCCCCGGAAAAACAAACGTCGCAAAAATGCTTTTCTTCTGTAAACGTGAGAATAATGATTAAGTAGCGTAAATGTGTAAGATGCGAGTGTGAACATGTAATTACATGTACATTTATATATGTGGCTGACGCTTTTATCCAAAGCGACTTCCAGGACAGAGGAAACAGTCAAGCGTTCGCCTTGCATAGAGTAACACTGAGGTGGTGCTACACGGAGGCCAACGCATTGCTCGTAGTTATAAAATAAATAACAGACGCAATTACTGTAGTACATACATACGCTAAGTGCATATACAACTAGAGGGCAACTACTGCAATAAACAAACACGCCAAGATCTTAAACTACCACCGAGAGGAACTTCAATACATACGGCAAGTTCTTCACTACTACAGAGAGCAACTACAAGAACATGTCAGGTGCTTACACTAGCTACAGAGAGCAACTACAGCAATAGATACATGTGCCAAATGCTTACAAAAACTACAAGTGCTGAGGTAAAAGTTACAATAAAAACTAAAAACTATTTCCTGGATGACGTCTGGTTGGTTATCTGGGAGCGGTAGTTTGTGTGTTTCTGGGAGCGGTAGTTTGTGTGTGACCACTAGGTTTATGTGCTGAATTATAATTATAATTAATGATATCAGCATTGCAATATGACAAAGTGCCGAGATCATGGATGCCACGGTACAGACCTATACTTGTATCTGGAGGAGCTGACGAACATTTCTTGAATCTGAGATATTGTAAATTGCAATTAAACCATCTCCCAAGTGGCGCCACTGCCTAAGCACTGGCCTGATCATCGGGGAGGTTTCAAGCTTGATCTCCTCAGCGGTTCTGCAGCCATCTGTGGCCATGAGTGTGAGAGCACAAACGGCTCCGCTCTCTGGGGGGGGTGGGGTGGGGGGTTGGAGACGGGGACATCACATCACTCGGCGTGACGCTAACCAGCACGAGTGTCTCTGAGCTAATGTAGCAGAACTGGCTGTTCGTGCTCTCCTCCAATGCACAGGCATTCGTCACAGTTCAAAAAAGATCTGGATGGAGCTTCATGAGACTCAAAGGAAGCTCACCTTGCCCAATCACACCATACCACCAACACTGGGAGGGTGGAGTCTGGGCTAGTGGTTTACCTGGACTAAATTAAGCAGAAAATCAGAAAAAAATAAACAAAAACATTACTATTTAACTTCATAACATTTTGGGTGAAAGCTGGAAGCCCTCTTGAATTGACACCTCAGCCTACGCAGATGAAAAGAGAAGCGAAACCAGAAGCATGTGTGTGGGCGAGACACAAAACAAAAACACAGCAGCACGCGACCTTCGGTCTGAGTAGAGAGAACCTGCTTTTATTGATGACTCGGATCTTTAGAGCCCTTAAACAGAGCGGTTATCTTATCCTTCTGGTTAAACGCAGACTAAGCTGCTATAAGGCTGGAGACGCAGGTCACGAACCTGAAAAGTCTGCACGATGATGAAGATGTTGTCCACCCCCACGGCCAGAACGAGGAAGGGAATGACCTCTATGACGATGAGGGTGAGGGGAACGCCAGCATAGCTGAAGATCCCCAAAGAGCACATCACAGAGCTCAGAACGATCAGGATTCCCGCGATCCCCAGACTGATCTTGGAGTCCACCTGGAATGCACATGGACATCATTCAGCAAAAAGGCTCCAAGCTTCTTTTCCTGCTATAACACAAACAAAAAAAACTGTACTGCACACTCTCTGGTCCATACGCCAATCAGCCATAAAATTAACACCACCTGCTTAATATTGAGTTTGCACATTGTTTGTTCGGACCACTTTCGATCAGAGTCAGCATCACTTTTTAAACCACAGTAGCTCTTCTGTGGGATCGGACTAGACTGGTTAGCCTTTACTATCCACATGGGCCTTTTGTGCCCATAACATGGTCACAGATTCCCCAGTGGGATCAATTTTTGGTAGGCACCAACTACTGCCTTCCTGGAACACCCCACAAGACCTGCCGTTTTGTAGATGCTCAGTCTAGCCATCACAATAAGCCTCTCGTCCAAATGGCTCATGTCAACTTCAAGAACTGACTGTTGACCTGCTGCCTAAATACATTCCACCCCCCGAAGGGTGTCACTGTAACGAAATGACTAGAGTCAATGTTATTCCCGTCACCGGTCAGTGGTGTTAATGTTATGGCTGATCGGTGAATGCATGACCTTTAGGGAGGAGTTTTAATCCATACACAGCTAGTTGGTCTCACCAGTAGTCTGCGGAAGCTCTGGATGTGGCCAAGCGCCAGGGACACGTAGACAAACATGATGAGGTAGCTAATCAGAATGGTGTGAACGTCACTGTTGCTTTCTCGATTGATCTCATCCTCGATGCTGCGCTCAGAGCTGAAGGAGATGGTGAGATTAGGGTTGCTGTAGTTTTTCAGAAAGCTGATGAACCTGGAAACAGGAGAAGTAAATGAATTAAGACCTAAAGTGGTTTGTGGGCAGTGGAGGCCTAGTGGTTAGGACGCAGACCTTGGGACTACGGAGGCTCACTTTTGCAGCAAGTCATCCTGTGTCCTAAGTCTCACACACAAGTCTAATTCACCTTTAACGAAGAGCTGGATGCGGTTTAAACAGGCTGAGAGAAATCAATTATAAACTAAAAAAAGCTAAATTTCCCTTCGAAATGTGCTGGCTGAACGACATTTTCCAATAAACCATCCCTTTAACACACGTTCAATTATTTTTGCTGCAGAGAGAAACTCACTGCCCAGCTTTAAACTATTAACATAGGGGGCTAAGACTTTTGCACGGTGCAGTACATCTAGAAAAGGGGCATTACAAAAGGATAAATGAATAAACCGCTCACTCTTTCTCCCAAGCGAGAGCTTTGCCCAGCTTGTCCGTGTCATTGAGGTAGTTGCTGACGGGCAAGGTGATCACGAGAGCAGTGGCATTGTTGTAGGCGGTGCCTAAAGGGAGATGAGCAGAAAAATCAACGTTTCATTTGAGAAGATCTATACAACCGTACACAACGAAACTGCACCAACCTCCATAGCCTCCAAGGACCAGCCAGGGGAAAACAGGGCCTCCAAAGGTACCCATGCAGGGGTCGTGCAAATGACCCATATCATCCAGGGCTACTGGGGAACTAGGGGAAGCATAGAGATGGAGTGTAAACGCACATATGTAATAGAAAATGAGCAAAACATGGAGTTTGATCAGACGAAGTATAAAACACATGCAAATAATAAACATATCAGAAACAAAGCACAGAATGGGTCAAAAGCGCACATATTAGGCAGCAAGTGAATAGTCAGTTCTTGAAGTTGATGTGCTGGAAGCAGGAAAAAATGTCTGACATTTAATGTGATGTTCCAGACGACTGCGGCAGAGCATCTCCAAAACGGCAGGTCTAGTGGAGTGTTCCAGGTGTG
>JBBPDA010108477.1:0-11054 GCA_037974385.1 Arnoldichthys spilopterus | reverse complement strand
GGAGGGAGAGAGAGAGAGAGAGATAGAGAGAGGGAGAGAGAGACAGAGAGAGGGAGAGAGAGAGAGAGAGAGAGAGAGAGAGAGAGATTTATATTTTCTATGCTCTACTGCCCTTCATTCCAAAATACAGTATTATCCACTTACCCTCCTTAATCTGATCTCGCTCACACACTTACATACGCACGACCTAACTTTCTCATGTATGAAAACCTGAGCTGCCCGCATGCCACTATCACTCACACCCAGCTGCAACATCACACCTGGACAACAATTAAACACACACACACACACACACACACACACACACACACACACACACCTGAACCCAGACTGCTGACGTGAAGATAAGGCAGTCACGTCATTTTTGACTTATGGGTGGAGAACAGAAATATGCACTCAGCAAATACACACACACACACACGTACACGTGACCACACATTCAGGAGCAAAGGGCATGAAAGAAGACTGCATTAAGGTATGACTGCAGTAAAACCAGCAAGGTTCGTTATGGGGTATGACAATGCATGATTTTACTGCAGTTTCGTGATACCTTCTCCTCCTCCGAAACACTTAGCTTTGTGTGAAGCACATACCACACTCACGCTGACTTGAATCATTTTAAACTGACTTGAATCATGTCAAACTGCCTTAAATCATCTCACACTGACTTTAATAATCTTAACCTGACTTAAATCATCTCAATCAGATTTAAATAATCTCAAACTGACTTGAATCAACTCAACCTGATTTAAATAATCTCAAACTGACTTGAATCATCTCAACCTGATTTAAATAATCTCAAACTGACTTGAATCATCTCAACCTGATTTAAATAATCTCAAACTGACTTAAATAATCTCAACCTGACTTAAATCATCTCAACATTTAAATAATCTCAACATGACTTAAATAATCTCAAACTGACTTGAATCATTTCACACTGACTTAAATCATCATAAACTGACTTGAATCATTTCACACTGACTTGAATCATTTCACACTGACTTGAATCATTTCACACTGACTTAAATCATCTCAAACTGACTTGCTTATGTGGTTTCAGACATTGCATGTAATACTGTAACCTATAAAAACAGGGCAAAGTCTCTTCACCCAGGTAAAGTCAGATGAGCTGGTTTGTCTTAAAGCCTGAACACTGACGTGCATGTTTTACTCTAGATGAAGATATATCACGCCGTGTCAGATCAAATACTGATACAGAATTCTTCACACTCTGTACAAGCTACAGACTGTAGTCAAGACCACCTCTGTTGAATCAACACGTCCAAGGCCAATACTAGTCAAAACCTAGACACGACTGAGCCCCAAGTGATTCTAGTCCAAGTATTGACAGAGTCCAAAAATGATCTAGTTTAAGTCAAATCCGAGTCTAAAGATTATTCTAAGTCAAGATTGATTGCAAGTCCAACGTCCAAAGCGGGGGTAAACTAAGTCAAGTTCAAGTCCAAAGGCAGTGTCATCTAAGTCAAGGCGCAGTCCACAAAGGGTTTAGTCCATGTCAACACAGAGGGTCTGGACCAAGTCAACACTGAGTACAAACAGATTCTAGTCCAAGACAAGACTGAACAAAGGTTCGAGTGCAACTTAAGACCAATTTGAAATGGTCGTGCTTGCCAACGTCATGTTTGTAGCCGAAGTGAAAACGACGAGCATGGAAGCACTGTGTAAACGAGCTCAGGCTGGCAAACGATTGGTTACCAGGCAGCCAACGATCCCGAAACGATTAAACCAATGCCTGTTTTCTGAAGAAGCTCAATATGTGATTTTTTGAAGGAGGAGGAGTTACTATACGACACATTCATAGACAGCTAGACTTGGCTGAGACCAGCTACAACATCTGGCAAGAGTACAAGACCAGGCATCGCGAGAGCGCTGCAAGCTCCTCCTTTGTACTTCCATAAAAATTGATCCTGGTCCCAGCGTTCCCCTCACTGCCGCCCACATTTCTCCTGCTCCCAACACCCCTGATGCAACTAATGAACTGACTAACAAGGCCTTTCTGAGGTGCGTTGGGTGTTTTACAGCAGCCAAGCCCAATCTGACACGCGGAGCTGTGCCAACTCCATTCGCTTATAGTTGCGGCACCAGAGCGAGGAAACGGAACCCGATCGCAAAACAGCTGATCTTGCGCTGCTTAAGCACAAATGAGAAGGAAATCAATTGAAATTGGCAGCGAGGGACCAGGCTCAGTACGTGCACCAGCATCTGAAGCCGCCTCCTGATGCAAATGTAGCCGTAAAAAGGAAACAGTGTCATGAGGTTATAATAAGGCCAACGCTGATAGTAATAAATGCAATAAAGCACGTCAAGAGCAGCTGCTTTGGAAGTGTTCAGGGCTTTCTTCTCTTCTTCCTCTCGCGAAGATCTGAAGAATCGAAGGAGCCACCGCCAACGCTCCCAGCTTCCCCTTTTTGTTTCCTTTCTGGGCCAGAGAGTTCAGGGTCTCTCTCGCTTCCCCCCACGTGCGCAGGGAACGTCTCGGAAAACAAGATCTCCAGAAGTTCCTACACCTAGAACGTGCTCTGCTGAAACGGGGACGGGAGAAGGCGAGGGACGGGCTGTTCATCCATTCCGGGATCTATTCGTCTTTGTCTCGGTCTGTGTAACACATACAAGCTGTTCCAGTCACAACGTTTTAGGCTTTCCAGGATAAATAGCATGGAGGAGGGAGGAGGAGAGCGGGAGTGTGATTGACTGCTGGGGCCTGTGTGTGGTTTCCCCACTTCCAGAGCCCATAACAATGACATATTAGCTTCGTGGAGTAATGTGCAGTAAGTGAACAATCCGTGATAAGATCAGCAGCGGAATAAAAATGCCGTTTAGAGAGGAACGTTACAGAGGACGCCGTTTCATGAGAGGGCACACCTCGCCTCCGTGAATCATTTCACGGGCCGTCTGACACGCTATCTCCTCTGCTCACTCACACGCACATGTTCACAGGGATGGGCTCTGTCACACAACAAAACTAACGCACGCACGCACGCCTTGGTTCCGGGTCGCCGTGCCCTTGATGCTTGGCTAGAGTGTCACAGTGCTATGACTCTCATGGAAACAAAAATGAAAGGGTCAAAGGTCAATACACTCGCACGCAAACACTGTGCCAAAGGGTCGTAAAATGACCAGAGACTAGGCCTGAACCATTTGAGGGAAATATTGAATTGCGGTTTCGTTTTTACTATTATTTTGATTTTCATTCAAACGGAATTTAAATTCATTTTAAATTTTAAAATTTAAATTTAAAAAAAATTATTTCATCCAACCAGGACAGTCAGTTTTTCGGACCTGTGTAATTTGGCACTGCTGGAATTTCCAAAATCAAGATCATTAGTATTAAATTCCCTTAATTTAAACTTTGCATATATATATATATACACATATATACTGCATATTATTAAAATCACAGTTGTGATTAAAAAATGCACTATTTCCAATTGCAATTTCAATGTAAAACTGACTAACTGTCCAGCCCTACCAGCTACTAACAGATTGCACTCTACAGTCCAGTTCACTCAAAGACTCCAAGAGCCTGGAGTAACTCGAGTTGCTCTAATATAGTGTAACTGAACAGTCCAACTATGAATGCATGGGCTTAAAACGACAGGTTTGTTATTAGGACACTTCGTTCAGTCATTTTCTACTTAAATAACCTTAAATAACATGAGGGAGCTAAGTGGCCTGTGTTGTACTAGAAAGCAGCTGCGTCAACTGCACCAAAAGACCAAACCATAAGTTTGCACAGCTGATTGGTCTAAATAGGTATTTGTCAGCTACTTTCACCCCAGTACTACGCTTGATTCCTGTAGGCCACGAGGACTGGGTGATATATCAAACAGACTCCATGTATCTTCACGTATTCTCTGTTTGATGTTGTAAATGGCTACATCGCAAACATCGAGTACAAGCGGTCATGTCATTTTTTAAGGCCATCTGTTTTAAAAGCCTATGTGCACAATTACCCCATTTGTGATTTGCACGCCAATAGGCAATAAATGGCATTTTAACGCAGACGGATCCTGCAGGGACTATTAGAATCACCATGCTGGTGGGACTGTGTGCATCAAAGAGTTAAAGTGGGCACTTATAAAGCATTTTAGAGATTTCACTACACAATTTACTGCTTTACGTAAGCTTAAAAATACAGCATTATTATTTATTAGCTGTATTGCGCAGAAGGGCCGAACGATTAATGTTTTTATATCCAAATCGCAATTTGCAAGGGTGCAATTTTCAAATCGCAAAGTCTGCAATTCTTATATACCGTAATATCCCATATTATTGACAAATTTTAATTTCGAGGAGTTTAGTAATAATTATATATGATCATGAATAAAAGTAAATAAAATAATTGCATTTAAATGATAAAAATATCGGTTAAAAAAAATTGCCATTCGATAATTTCCCCAAATTGTTCGGCCCTACCAGCCGGCTCTATAGGCGCCTGATTTTTAGTGTAAAAATTTTACATGCCTGCCTTGTTAAAGAGCAAAACAAATCTATGTTGCCACTTCGGCTACGAAAAACAATCCACACGGTGTGAACAATGGGCATATTAAAATAAACAAATAAATAAATAAACGCTAATAAAAAATGAATAATCGGCCGAGTTGGCTGTGAAGGAATCGGAGCAGGCCATAAAAATCCATGTTCAGTTCACCTCTGCTTATTATTCAGGCATTAATCTCAGTCTCTTAGCCAGTAACTACTGTGAACTAGGCTGTAAATGCTCAAACCCCAACATGACTCATGCACTTCTGAGAGTCTGCAACCCCCCACGGCTTAAGGGGTTAAAACGTCGAGCCCGTTCACCGGCTCGTGCTGCGTTTGACGGTGTGTGGCGCATAAGCCCTTTGCCCTGTTGGCGAAACGTACGACGGCAACGTGACACCTGATAAGGACCTCAGGTAAACATACGATGGACGCGCACTCACACGCACGCCTCCATAGAAACGTACAAACACATACACTCCTGTGATCTTTCCCGGAACGAGGGGCAGTATCAGCCATATGGAGCCGGTGCACCAAACAAACAAACCCCCTACAGCTGGCAACTGCAAACAGGGAGACAAACAAAGCACCACTTATCTCCTAGAACTCCCCCAGGGGTCCCCACTTCACACCCCTACGAACGCACACATATATTCGCACAGCGGGGGTAGGGGGTGGGGGGTGTGGGCTGATGGCTCGGCCTAAACACTTAACAGCTACTTTTGAGGTGGCGGAGAGCCAGCGGTAATCAGCGCGGCCTTTAATGCACATGGAAGCAGTCGGGGCTGTACTGGACGCTTGCGATGGGAAGCCAAGGAGAAGTCATTAGGGGTGTGAAATTCCATACTTCCATGGTTCCATCTGAATTACTTCAATACCACCAGTTTCAGAAAAAATCCCACGTCATTCAGCGCATAATTTCATGACCCCACGCATCCGTGAGCCAATAAGCAGGTCTGTTTGAAAATCTAGACTGCTGATTGGCTGTCTGCACTCTGCATGTGTGTCAGGGACATCGGCGCTTCTTGATTAGGGTGCTGTCCACTGCGGTCACCCACTTCCTGTGGACTTACACCCACATTTGGTTAAAGCCACGCCCACTTTAAGCTTAGGAAGTACTGACAAAGGAATCAAATGGGAATCAGTGGTAAAGTCAGTACAGAGAGTCAATCAAAAAATCCCTAAAGATGTTATGATCCATGTTCTAGATTTTTGTATCAGAACAGGGGTTGCCAGATAACACGTGCTGTGAATAGGAGGCAGTCAGAATCATATACTTCGATAGCCTAGCGATCAGAGGGTCGCTGGTTCAAGTCCCAGCCCAGGAACCTCTGAGCTAAAACCAGGTAAAATATTACTTATTAGTTATTACGGTTATACTGATGCACAGCATTGACATATTTAGCTCTAAGAGTCACAGATCAGACGGCAACACAACCGCAAAAAAAATAGTTTTAATAGTTCAACTCTTATTTTGTGATTTTAGAACTTTAATTATGTAATATTAGACATTTTATTTTGTCAGATTATGACTTTTGTCATATTAAAATGTTTATTTTGTATTATTTAGACTTTATTTTGTAATAAACTATTACTACTACTAGTAATAATAATGATAATAGCACAAATAGCATGTTTGTATCAAACATGTATTATGATATTGCTCATAAATCACAGGACATATCTCGTCATAAAACCCGTGCATTGTTACACACTCAAAAAGATATTTTACAGGATGTCATGTTTCCATGACAAATCATCTGGACTATCCTAAGGGAGCTGTGTCATGGTGAGAATACAAGTAGGTCTGACTTTCAATTGTTCTGTCAAAGCCGAATGCCCTTCGTTCCACACGGATCCACCTCTAGGTGTGAAAACAGTCAGTCAGAAAAGAAAAACAGCCTTGTTTCTTAGGCCAAGTCCTAAGACTGGGCATGTTGCCCACTTGGGCATGCAAACACCTCCTGCGGTGTGCTCGGTGCAGTAGTTAACTCTCTCAAGGCCTGCAAGTGGCCCCATATGGGTTCTTCGCTCTCATTATCATGGAACTTGCTTAGAAACTACTGAATAATTTAAAGCGGGTCCTAAGTAACACACGAGAAATGGATTTGCCAAGACATTTAAATCATCCACATATTTCTCCTTTATTATTTTGATCTATTTTTAACTTTTTTAATATACTCTATTAATCCCAGAGGGGAAACCTATCTCTACATGTTACCCACCCACTAGCACACACAGTAGTGGGCAGCCACAGCACCCAGGAAGCAGTTGAGGGGGCCTTGCTCAGGGCCCTTCAGCCTTGGGTGCTCCTGCTGGTTCAGGGATTCGAACCAGTGATCCTTCGACCCCTGAAGGCGACATCAGTGTTGGACTGGTGCATCCCTAATCTGGATGTGGTGTGGGGGAGCTTCTGGTGATGTATTTTCTCAAAAATAGTTTGAGCTATTTGGGTGACTATTGACTTCCAGTGTTGTGTAAGCAACAACAGCTTTGCTGCTATTGAACTCAAAGCATACGTATCTTGGCTGATTGACGACATCTGGGGTGTGTGAGAAATGTGTATATGTTATTATTTTTTTGTGTGAAACTGTTCCTTTAATAACTGTGTGTGTGTGTGTGTGTGTGTGTGCATGACTGAAAGGCATCCTACACTGAGGCAGAATTTGCATAAGCTTGCAGAGTGGGTGTATGATTGTGTGTGTCCGTCCGTGTGAGGCCTGCTCTGTCTGGGAGAGACGAGCGTGCGACCGTCCCTGCGTCAGTCACAGTAACTCTGTGTAACTGTGTGTGTGTGTGTGTGTGAATGACCGCACAAGGCAGAAGCAGGTCACGCTAGTTCAACGCTCACAGCCAACACTACACTTCCCCGTCTCAAGGCAGCCGGAAGGCTTATGAGAGGGATGAACAACACGCACACACCACGCACAAACAAACTCCTACTTAAACTTCCCGTCAGTTACACATACACCTGCTTTTTTCTTTCCTGTGACCCTGTGCCTGCCTCGATCACACTCTCACACACAATCCCTCCCTTCAGGACTGTTGCCCCCTCCCCCCCTTACGCTCTGCATGACGTTATGCTTCCCCAAAAGCAGCCAAGCTTATCCAGCTACTGCCGTTGCCCCTCAAACTCTAAGCCTGTTAATCAGAACAAAGCCAATCACGTCCATATCCGAAATGTCCATAAGCATATCAGGCATAATATTCAATTAGATGCATCAAAATATTACATTAAATGGTTATAACGTACATTTTTCTCACATGTTGATGTTTTGATCAGCAAAACAATAGAAAAGTCTGATTACGAATAAAATGACGCAAATGACATGTGATGAAAATATTCAAATGTGCTCTGTTAGATCCCTGGTACAACTACACACAATGACAAACCAATCAGAATAAGCTCTGGGGCATTTCCTCACACGCAATAGGTTTAATCTTAAGGTCTAGAATCTAAAAGGGGAGGCGATGATACGATATTATCACGATATTTGAGCCACAATATAATATTACCGGGATTCTTTACATTTTGTGAACCGACTCGGCGAAACACTGCGATTTGTTCTCCCATATGTTAATAATATGCATTATACAGCATAAGCGACATGACAAATCACCGGAATTTTCCCCATTTAATTCCTTTTCATTTTCCGCTGTGACGCAAAAGAAGAAAGAGGTCTAGCACCTTAGAGGCAACATTGTCATAGTACACATACGTCCAACTATATATATATATATATCCATCCACTTTCTTCCGTTTACGAGTCGTGGGGAAGCTGGAGCCAATCCCATGGCCTAAGGCGGGGTTCACCCAGGACAGGAGGCCAACCCATCGCAGGGCAACACACAGACAGACACCGATACAACATCGTGCCGTAAAAGCGATATATTGCTGTTCTGATTTTTCCTCCCACCTCCACTAACCACTGTGAGTGCTCATATGTGTCGCCATGAAAAACAGGACTGTACGTCTGGGTGAACCAGGTTCATCTGTGTCTGGGCTTATTCTCGGAGAGCTGAAGCGCACGTTCACCTGGAAAGCGTGAGCAGAACGAGGAAAAGTAAAAAATGCACTTACAGAAATTTAAGCTTGACCTGCTCGTTGTCCGGGTTGCAATAGAGTCTCTCCAGCTGTTCCTGCGCGTCGTCCGATATGCTCTGCCAGACCTGCGTGTCCGAGCGGCGGATCTGCCAGTGGTACGGCAGCACGGTGTGGTGCCGCTCGCAGTCGCTGCCGTAAAGGCAGGCGCCCTGCAGGAAGTCCGCGCAGATGTCCACGCTGTCGCCCTGGTGCGTGTGGTACTGCAGCTGGGTCAGCAGCTCGAACACCAGGTCCAGCGAGGCCTCCTCGCTCTTGTCCCGAAACATCTCGCCCTCCTGGGCCGCGACACCCCCTAATGGCTCGGTGGGGGTGAAGATGTCGGCCAGCGCCTCGGGGGCCACAGCGGCGGGCGCCGGTGCCGCGTCGGGTGTCACGTCGCCCGCCTGCGCCTCCGCCGCCACGGCGTCCTTTGTCCGCACCTCTCCCATCGCGGCCTGCTTCTCCATGGTGGCGGCGGCGGCACACGGCGGCACAAAGACCCCATCCCCGGCCACTAGCAAAGTGCTCAGGAGCGGTTCTGGCAGCGCCCGCAGGCATTTGGCATCCAGTTTCCTCTGGGCATGCTTCTTCTTGAAGTAGGGCTTCACTAGGGGGATCTTATCCACGAGGCCCAGCCTCTGCTCGAACTCGCCGTCCTCCACGGCCAAGCCGAGCGTGGCCTCCTCCAGATCTTTGTCCCCCACGCTGCCTTCGGGCTCCTGCATCACGTGCAGACTCTTGTCCATGGACCCTGTGGGAGGAACAGACAGTTGTGGCTAGTAACGTGTCCCATCTACCCAACGCAACACCGTAACGTTACGAGCACATGGAAGTTACATCGTCTCCGGTCCCAGTCCTTCACATTTTGGTCTGAGGTGCATGGTGACATTAGTGGCAGCACCTGGGTGGCATCGCTGGCACTACGTTCTTTCAGAATTTAGACCAAAAGGATCCCGAACATAGGGGAGGAACAGGGACCAAGGCGTTATAGCTCCTATGCTGGCAGATCCTGGGCGTCCCATGAAGTTCTGCAGTGTGTCGGAGGCCACTTGAGGCGCGGAGCCACTTATCCGCCCTGCCCCGGGTGCAGGAAAGTCTACAGCCCAACGTGATGAGACTTTGGCCCCTATAAAGTTATACGGCCTCGGCAAAGTCGGATCGTAAGTCACCAGCGGGTCAGGTGAGCGAGTCGAGTCGGTGTCCCGGTGCATCGCCTTTCCTTTTTCAAGAAACGACGTACGGGGTGGGCACCGGCGAAACGGAAAGCTCACCACCCCCCACCCCCACCCCAGACAGCCACCTACAGGAGCCGATCGGCTCGCGGAGCGAGCGAGCTGAGTCAAGGCAGCTGACTCGAGTCGCCAACAAAGGCCGCCGCCGCCTCCCCCTCTCCGCGCGAGCAGCTGACACGCAGGGCCGATAGGGATCAGAGGCGCTGCGCGGTGCAGCGGGGGCCCCGGCTCGCCGCCTGGCTGCAGGCGCTGCCGCCTACGTGCCGGTGACCGAGTTGAGCTCGAGCGGCTTCGCACGTAGCGCCTAGAGCGCGCGCGCGCACGCACGGCCCCGTTTTCAAACGAGCCACAAACAAACGATTCGGGAGCGCGAGCGCAGAGAGATATGAGCGCGTTCGGTTATTTAAAGGCGCGTGTGCGTTTTAGTTAAATAAATAAATAAATAAATAAGGAGAAGTAAAAAGTGGTAGTAGCAGTCGCGCGCAGGACAAAAAGGATCGGTTACCTGTCCCCCCGCGTCCTCCGAGCCCTCGTGCTCCGCCGTGCCGTCGCGCAGAGCCGCGAGAGAGCGAGACAAAGCGCTCATCCACCGCGAGAGCCGCGCGCACGCCGCAGCAGCGACCAGGGAGCGTGAGATCGCGTAGTGCGCGCGCCGGAGACAGACGGGGAGAGGGAGCTCCGGGTGCGTTCTCTCGCTCGCTCTCTCTCTCTCTCTCTCTCTCTCTCTCTTTTTCTCACTCACTCGCACTGTCTGTGTGTCTCTATGTGGCTCTACCTCGATCTCGCTGTCTCTGAGTCCCTCTCTCTCGCCAACTCGTTCTCGGTGTCGCTCACTCGAGAGGGGGCGGGGCTTGTGTCGTGCCAAGAGAAAAAAAAAAAAACAGGAAATCGGGTCGACGCTGGTGGTGCGCGTGAGTTCCCGCGGCCCAGTTATGGCAAAGCACTAATAATAATAATAATAATAATAATAATAATAATAATAATAATAATAATAATAATAATAATAATGATAAGATGATCCACTTTATATATATATTTGCACATTTATATACATTTCCTTGTCTCTCTTTATGCCTGTAGGTGTGCCTTTAAGCCTGCGATATGCAAATGACCTCTTTTCTCATTGGCCGCACTCTACTGCGCTTTATTCACGAGGCAGTTTAGAATGAAAGCCTCTACCTGTTCGGGTGGGGGTGGGGTAGGGGGCGCTGCTACAGGGCAAGTGTGTGTAA
>JBBPDA010108476.1:0-34263 GCA_037974385.1 Arnoldichthys spilopterus | reverse complement strand
CATATGCCAGGTGCTTACACTAACTACAGAGAGCAACTACAGCAATAGATACATGTGCCAAGTGCTTACAAAAACTAGTGCTAGGGTAAAAGTTACAATAAAAACTAAAAACTATTTCCTGGATGACGTCTGGTTTACATACTACAAATGAGTTTTTGCTTACTGAAGATGGAGTTTTTCTTTCATTTTAGGTTTAGATCACTAACACTGCTAGACTGACTTGGCTGAATATCCCTACAACCGGCAACAGTAGCAGTTCATAAAATGGAAAGATTTAAATTAGCCAGGACTCTAAATATATGATGATTAGGTTTCTGTTAGACTACCAAGCAAGCAGCAAAGATGATTAGCGCATTTATTCCAGCTTAGTGCAGATGAGAATTTCTGCAGAAAACATCTGTAGTCTGTTTAAATCAATCCAAAAATCATTTAGAGCAGCCAGGGCAATAAGTACAGCCGGGTTAAAATGACCGTCAAAAGCAGTTACCATCTCTCTGTAGTCTCTTCCAGTGATCCAGTAAACTGATAATTCACAAAAGAAAGAAAAAACCTGGGAGCCTGCAGTATGAGATAAAGCCTAAAGTGCACAGTGCTCTTGAGATGAAAGGTTACACTCTTAGCTGCACCTTAAACTGGGATTACTCCATTCCCTGTGCACTGTAAAACCAAACAATTGACTTTTCTTTGACTTTGAATTTACTTAAATGCCTTATGTTCAGATTACTTGCCTAAATTAAGTTACATCAAACTTTAAAGAGAAAAAGGTGACATTTAAATCAAGTCAGCACTACTTCATTTGCTAACGCTGCTAGCAGAGCGAGCTTTTTCAATGTCAGGTGGCTTTTTTCCTTACATTTACCACAAAACCCTTATATCTGTGTCTTCGTAGGTACAAAATTCCTTAACATTATCTGAATCCTAGCAATGCAGTTTTCTGTGTGGTTTGATTTTTAATGAGGTGGGAAAAATCAACAGCCATACTTTTCATGCCAACAAATAAGCTCACCCTAACATGGCTAGTTTGTTTATAGTACTGCTAACCTTAGCTAGGTGGGGCGCTCTAATTCAATTATAAATGCTTTCTAGTGTAATAATGTGCCTCTTAAACCTGTGTAGCTTGTACAGCTAGACAGCTGTTTATGCCTAGCTAGCATTTGGTATAAGAAAAATGCAAATATGGTGGATTAAGGTGAATGTTAAGTAAAGCAGCCTTTCGTATGTTTCTCACATGTAATCAAGTTACAGTACCTGTATGAATATATACACGTTTTTTACTTGGTGCTTCTTAAATCGATAGTTTACCAACTGTAGTGGTGGGCAGTGATAGTGATAGAGGTTATCAGGTTTAAGTCCCAGCCCAGGTATAACTGAGCTATCCTTGAGCAAGGTACTGTACTGCTACACTGCTCCTGGCTGCTGTTGATATCTTGTTCACATGTGGATGGGTTAAATGCAGAGGTCACATTTCATTGTGGTGCATTCTGTGTGATGAGGTGTGTTCACAAAGACAAGTAGTCACTTTCATTTCACTTTTTACTTCATCTACTGTAATTAGATGGTAGTTATATGGTTGTAGCTACATTAAGCAAACAGCAGCTCGGTTTTAAAATGGGCTAAATAATTAATTTTCTTTGCAGTATTTTGGAAATAATAATGCATTGGGCAGGTAAGTTATGCAGTTTTAGCTCTTCCATGTTAAGCTCAGTTGACAGTTAAAACATATGTATCATATTCTGAAAAAAAGTGCAAATACGCACATGTTTTATGTCTTGAAGGATTATGGAAAATAATGGTCATTGAGATTGTGATGACTTAAGATGACCTTAGATGGTAAACCAAACAACAGTAAATTGTTCCTGACTGACCTTAAATTGATGCTACCATATTATTTCAAAAAACAGTATAAAGATCCTCTCTTCAACAATGCTTTTTGTAACCTGAACAGTATGTCAGAATTAAATGCCCTATAATCAAGAGCTTAATTTTTCTTTCGCATACTCCAGCCTCTAGCATATTGTCTTCTCTGAGCACTGTGACACAGGAATTGTTTTCTCCAAGAAGAACAGATTAGTCAGTGCTTAGGCAGCATCCTTGGCCTTCAGAATGTGAAATTCCAGAATTCTATGTGGACATAAGTTGTCGACTTAGACAAGGAAACCTCATGCACATGAAAGATGGGACTTGGGACATGAAACATATGTCTTAGAGACATGCACAGACCATGTATAACTACATGGCATAACACTCCATGATGAACACTTCACTGCTGTGCCAGCTGCAGTTATCAATACATCACTTTTCGACAGACTTCGGGTCACAAACCGGATTTTATGGGTGGATAAATAGTTTGAAATATAAAAAGTGTAATTTTCACACAAAACTAAAAAGTCTGGGAATGGCTGATGTCTTGGGAACAGCAACAAAAGGAGGAAAGATTTCCTGGAAGGGGAGCCATCAAGTAGTAACATTAAAAGGGCAGAAAAAAGTGAAGCTTCTTGCCTAATTTTCCAGATGGACAGTAAACAATAAGACAATCTTGAGGCAATAAGAAGTGAACTTAAGATTAAAACCAAACAAAAACTTACCTGAAGTAGTCAGAGAAAGAAAATGTATCAGACATTTGCAAGTTAGAAAATAAATAGTGTAAGAGAAACCATCTGTGAGGGCCATGGTAGAGTCTTTGCCAGCCCCACTTCACAGAAACTAAGGTGCGAGACCATATATGTTCACAGATTTGTCCATAACAGCATTCCCACAAAACTATTAGTCAAGGTGAGCAAATGTTATGCTGCAGTTTGTTATAGCTTACAATAGACATTGTTGGCACAACAGTTAACATTTTCAGTTAACATCTCCTTTTCTGTCATTAATGATGTCTTTTACTTTTCTTCATTTTTCAGTTTTTTTTCTTCTGTTATTATTATTATTATTATCGTGTGTTAGGCTTAATTAATTAATTCATACATTCATTTCTATCACTATAAGTAGAACAACTAGCTGGTTATACTGACTGTTAATGTAGCTAGCCACACCACAGCCACACATATGCTGCACTGGATTTAGCTGGAAATGCATGAGCATGTTTAAACAAAGGGGCTAATGAGGCCATTAGTGAGGGTGGCAGGTTGAAGGGACAGTGTGTGTTGCAAAGCATATGATTAGAAATATCTTTCATTTTATTCAGATGCTGGAAAAGGAAAGGTTCATTATAAAATTGTGGGTTGGGTATGGGGGGTGTCTGTACTCTGCTGGACCCTACTGCTAGTGTCTGGTAAGTCAGTTTGGTTAAAGGCATTTTAATCCTAGAATCCAAAAACACACGATAAAACAGGCAAAATGATAAACATCAGCAAACATGAATCTCAGAGGTAAAGCAAGGGAGTAAAGTAAGGAAACACAGAGTGATTATCTAAATACCAGACAGGGACATTTAAGTAGGTAACTAGGCAGAGAGACCACAGTGAGGCTCTAGGAGAGAGTCTTTATAGTCCACTAATGACCCTCAGCTGTGCTGCGTCACATGGGGGAGGGGTGTGGCTTGAACTGGAGCATGGGCAGAATTCCAGTGATTTAGAGTAGAGACAGGGGTGTGGCACTAAACATTACAGCATTATTTTTATTTTATTTAATTAATTAATTTTTTTGGAATGAATTTAGGTTCAGATACAACATAGCATAGCTCTTCAGTAGGTATTCATCTTTTTCTCTTTCAAAACTCATTTGGCTCAAGTGAGTATTCATGTGAACACATCACATCATGCAGTTTCCCATATCAGTTCAGCAGTTGTGTGTGACAGTTGAGCCATGGTAATATTGCTATTAAAATGTTTGTATCAGGAAGATTATCATGTGGAATCAGCAGCTACATCCATCCATCTGTCCATTTTCTAAACCGCTTCTTCTGTTTCCGGGTCGCGGGGAAGCTGGAGCCAATCCCAGCTGACTGCGGGCCTAAGGCGGGGCTCACCCAGGACAGGAGGCTCATCCCATCACAGGGCAACACATAGACAGACAACCATTCATACACACATTTCAGCAGTTACATTTAGTTCAATTCATGAATTGTGTCAAAAGTTGAAATCTCACACAAATGTCTCACTTTTTCTCAGGAGAAGTTTGTAAAATGGACCAAAGGTCATGGCTGAGAGTCATCACTGTTGATGACGATGACATTAGGGACGTAACTCTAAACTTTAATCAAGAGACCAAATTTGACCGAAGACTTAAAAGTTTAACTAAAGGATAAACTGTCTCTGCAGTATTCAGTATAAAGACCAAAACTTCAGCGATGCCCTCTGCAATTTGACTGACATGGCAGATTTGCCTGAAAGGGCTACGCTAAAAGTCATCCTACCCATGACTCTCCAATCAACAGTCCCAGCCCCAGTCTTCATCCAACACATCAGAAAGAGAATCTTTCCTGGTAACTGTCTGTTCTGCCTGCTGAACTCAGGCAAACGGTTCCGCAGCCTTATGATCTGAACAGAGACTCGAGAGGATCTTCTATCCTCAGGTTAAAAGGCTCCTAAATCAGGGCATGCCTCAAGTTCAGTAGGACTCACCCAGACTATTCACCTCACTGCACTACTGTACTGCAATCCTGTACAGGTAGCTGTTATGCAGACACAACTAAAGCCACTGCTTTGCATCGCCCATAACAGTTGCCTAGAAAAATCAAGCTATTTGCACATTGCCATTTGCACAACTGCCATTTTCTATTCTTTTTGTATTTAAATTCAAATGCACATTCTGTATCTATCTACATATATCACATATTTCAATATTTTGCCTTGAAAAACACAAAAGAGTGTGTATACTGTTCGTTAGATTTATGTTATTATATATTATAATAAATGTAATATACATATTTCTATGTACTGTTAATTCATTGCACAGTCATAGGAGTGTTCAGGCTTACATTTCATTACACATTGTTCTGTACTAGTTTAATTGTGTATGTGACAAAGAAACATCTTAAATGAATGCAGCACAGCAAACACTAAGATCTTGCCAAATGCTAGAACTTCTCCACTGCTGAGACAACAATTGAGTTTATACCCAGTTTCTCAGATGAAGTAAAGTGAAAGTGAAAATGACTATTTGTCATTGTGAACACACTCAAGCACCACAACAAAATGTGACCTCTGCATTTAACCCATCACACATGCAGCAGCAGTGTAGTGGGACGGTACCTTGCTCAAGGGTACCACAGTAGTGCCCGGGTTGGGACTTGAACCTGCGGTCTTCAGATCCCAAGCACAAAGTCCTAACCACTAGGCCACCACTGCCTACTGCCACTGCAGATGATGTTAACTACAGGCTTAGACGAGGAGATCCTGCCTTTTGGAAAGATGAAACATGTTTGACTCCATCAAGAGACATGAAGCATGACATGACTGCAAAGATAGTTGAGACAGTTAGGATTAGGACATCCCTTTCTAGTAGGACAGTAGGACACAAATGTTACATTGTCTGCTCAATATGCAGCAATGTTACTGTTCAAAAATATACAAATACACAAACCTTGTATGCTTAACATTATAAATTAACGACCAAAATAAGAGTAAATAACAATGGTAACAAATGTAACTTGCTATTCTAAAGAACATGTGTGTTTTTTTCCAGGATATGGTAAGTGATGAGGTCCTAGCATACGTCACGTGTGCTGGTGAACATGTTCCAATTGTAACAGCATAAGAAAAGAAAAAAACTGAATTGTGACATTTTTTTTTATTTCCTGTGAGACTTAATTCGCAGTGCTCAATCATATGAAGTAGGCTATACAAGATAGTCTAGTATGTTCATTATCAGACATTAGCAATCGATAATCATTACCCTGTTGCCTAATTACTTTTTACAGCTGAGTACCTATGTGTTTAATGATGTCTATACAAGAACATCTGGGGCTAAATATGGTTGGAAACAACGTATTAAGGGGGAACATACTGGGTGTGTATTTTTAAAGACAGAGGGGACATGGTGTGCCCAGTTTTGTCCATTAGGTATAAAGCATGTCGATAGCCCATGGACGTAACATTAGCATGGCTGAAAAGCCCCTCAAAAACTTTAATTCAGCATGTAGTTGTGTGATGAGTTATCATTAGCTAGAGAACTAGAAACTTAACTTAACTAGAAAATTAATGGTGACCTAGTAGTTAGGACCTTGCCCTTGCAAACAGAAGGTTGCATGTTCGAGTCCCGGCCGACTGAGGTACCGATGAGCAAGGTACAATCCTGCAACACTGCTCCCCAGGCCTTGTTGATAGCTACCTGCTGCTTCAGATGTGCACGTGTGGTGGGTTAAATGCAGAGGTCACATTTCTTTGTGGGGCACTTTGTGTAATTGAGTGTGTTCACAATGACAAATAGGTCACTTTTACTAAAGCAGACTACAGCTTTAGAAGATGCCACTGGAAAGCTTTCAGAGTTGTGACAGCACAGCTGGAGTAAAAATGATTAGCAGCATTAATTGAGCTATAACATTTGCAGTTGAGCTAAATGATTGTACCGCAGATGTTACAAGACTAATCTGGGTTGGGGATTAGAGGGGACGTACCAACACTGAAAGTTATAAGTTTACCCAAGACATCTATGCTCATTCCAAGACATCATCTGACCCTGCTAAACTACTCTACCTCCAAATGGACTGAGCTTGTTCTAATGCTAAGCAGGCTACGCTGTTGACCTAATTTCACCTACACCTTTATTGCTTTATCTGCACTGGGTGAAAAAAATACTTATGCCCTCTCAGTAATTTACTTGGCCCCATTTTCTGATTGATCCAAGCCTTCATACATGACATTTAACATTTAGGCCCTGTCCACAAGGACGTCTGAATCAAGTGTTTTTCTGTCATTTGTGGCGCCAGGTGAACGTGGATCGAACTCCGATCATTTTTCTGCACTTTGTAGGGAATTACATCGTCAACACAAGCTTTCATCACCTATGTTCGGTCGGCTGCAGGTTCTGATTTTGTTAAAAGCACATTGCATGAAAATTTTCCTTGCCGTCAATGTCTGCCAAAATCCTGATAATCAATCAATAGACCAGAAATTTTCCATAATTCTTCAGTCAGAGTGTGAACCCAGTAGTGGTGTCGATGTTTTTGCTGTATCCAAAATATTTTTAACACAAGGGGTCAAAGGTTCAGGTCTAATAAAGACACTGATCAATATTTCACTACATACAATTAAGGGTGAAGCTTAAACCCCACAGGTTAAAAACAGTCCGGACTGCCTGATTACTGCCCCCCACAGGTAAATACACAGAATTACAGTCTGGCAAACACACACAAATGTAACATCATACTAGTCAGTCAAACGCCACAACAAAACGCATATGTCACTCAGGACTCAGCACATTCATTAAAAAAAAAGATTTGTGGTGTGGGCTAGGGCTTATAATTACTGTTTTTATAGTTTTATCAGCCAAACTTCCATTTGTGGCTGTAATTTTTACTAGTCAAACCATTCCTTCGTTGACTTTATTTGGAATTTAATAACAGCAAAATGCTATAACACTCTTTACTCTCTCTTGCTCTCTATTTCTTTCATTCTCTCTCCTTTGCTGGGGGTGGGGTCATTCCATGCCACAGTCCTGTAGGCATCATACACCCCCACCTTCTATTTTCATTTAATAAAGCCTAGAATATGGGTACATTCCTCGGGGATCCAGACTTATTACCCGGCGCAGTAGATGCTCAGCGTTACTGCTTCTGTTTATTTCACTCGCCACAAACACACACACATGCACACTTGGCTATGCTTTAATGACTCGCCCCTGGCCACTGCAGTGGACCACACCAAGTGTTTCTTTGAGAGTGGAAGAAAGAAAGAGAAGACAGTTGATTGGATGCTTAAGGTCAGCAAAATATGCAGGGATGAGTACTTTCCAGAAAGCAACATTACTATCATTTTCATGGTCTTTCATCATCTCAGTAATCATCATTACCTTCGCTTCATTTGCCGCCATCATGTCTTCATCAGTGCAGTCATCAAACCAGCTGACATTCTGGTTCAATCCCCTCTTTTTTGCAGAGTTACCTGTTGTAATCATCACCACCATCATTATCATCCACTGTCCTTTGGAACTTTCCCAGTGAAAGAATCAAACACGCCTCTCAATGACCTGGAAGACATCAGTCAGAGTACAACTCTTTCTCGCTAGGCCAGACGTAACCCAGGCGGGTTCAGATGCAGTGTAAAATGTTCACATTGCACCTGAAACCCTTTATAAAGACTGCAGGCAATCATGAAACCATATCTAATCCTGCCCAATGACTACTTACTCATGAGTCACAGGGTTTCAAAGGCTTCGTGAAATAATGGAGCCATCACAAGCCCAAGACAATAGAGAAAAGTTCAATAATGACGAGAACATGGTGTTGTGTGTAAGTGCGAAGTTCTGTCCCACTTCATGTTAAGTGCCTCTAATAACTGTCTAGTAACAACTTGTGCAACAACAGTGTAAATACGGCTGATGAATTCACTGTTACAGCATGATTACAGTAGTGCAGCTGTTCACAATTACATAAGCTGTACAATGGTAATCCAGCTGTAACAGTGAATACATCAACAGTAGTTACATGCATTGTTAAGATTTAATTACACATTTATTAGAGGAGTATTAAGTGGGAGCACATACAGTTATCCGATACAAAATGTGACCTCTGCATAGGGGCAATGGGCAGCTCAGCTCTATGAGTTCAGTTTTTAACTCATGTGATTACATGGAAATACATAAGGATCACTTGTGTAAATACAGCAATTACACTGTCATATGCATTTTTAATGTTCAACTACACAGTTACTGGAGGCCCTCAATATAAAGAGTGACCCGTTTGTGTATCCTAAGGGTCACTGTGCAATGCAGCCCTTGACCCACCCCCACTCAGCAGAACCATGTCTATTTTGATAGCTTTCTCTGCAGCTTATCCCTGACCTTCTCATACAAGAGACAAGTCATTGATCTATGACATTACAGGTAATGTTAGGGGCCCAGCAGCCATGAATTGTGACTGGATCCCATATATATTAAATATGAATGAAAACAAAATTTAAAAATAAGAAATTGAAATGATGTTTTTTCTGTATCTCCCTATTGCCCCCTAAGCCCCCCTCCCACACACACACACACACCAACCACTACAAGAACCAGTTTTTCTTCAATCATGGCATGTTCTGCATCTTCTCACATGTTTACATGTGATGCTAAGAGTTTAAACAGTCTTAATGTGGGTGGTGTCCTAAAGCCTACAACAATGTCTACTGCATATAAAGGTGAAAACAGAGCCAGTAACAGTAGCACTGTTTTCCTAGTGTTACTGTACCTGGGGGCTCTGGGGACATTTCGCCACCACTTATTGTCGAGGGCCATTTCATTCCCAGCACTTTTTAAAAGCTCAGTAAATTTTTATCCGCACACCTTTCAAAAATGATCAGCCCCCAAGGTCAACAAATACGACTGCTTCCCAGAACATTTAACAATATGTGATCACCACTCCTCCCCAACCCCCTACTGACATAGACGTTTTACACGTTCCCATGCACAGCACCCAGTTGCATATGTAATGTGGGCAAAATGTGTCCAATTTGTACCTGAAACTGCCACAATAAACTACCTCCTCTCTGTTTTTCACTGTGTCCTGGGCCATATAACAGCTTTCACTGTATCAAAGCTGAATAACAGTGTCAGGCTTGCTAAGTGCTCCACTACAATTCCACAGAGAGAGAGAGAGAGAGAGAGAGAGAGAGAGAGAGATTTGTGTATTCTTGTGTATAACTTGAGTGTGTTGTGTGAACAGGACAGATGGATGCGTCTCCTCACTGATATAGTGATGTGGCCTCCTGTCAGTGTGAGTGAGTTCAAGAGCCAGTACTTCTCCCAAGAGAACTCTGGCTTTTTATAGTAATACAAAAGACAAAATGTATAGTCTCAAAACATTAAGAAGTTTACATACTACACTGTGCACTCTTGTTTTAAAAAACTGCATTTTCCATGATATGGGTCATTAAAGTTTAACAACTGAACAATAAGCCTGTATATTAAGACATTAATTGCTGAAAGGACACAAGTCCTAAAGTTTTAAAGAGGGTTTTGCATCAAATGCAGTCACGTCTAAAATTTGTTTTGAAAGTAGCCTGTTCCAAGTAGGTGTGTCTGAAGTGTGGTCTTCAGAATGGCGTCCAGACAGGTCAATGCACATGAAGCTACTTAAACTTCTGCAGTCAAAAGAAACCAACAGTCCATCCTAAAGTCAGCAAATACAAGAAATGTCCACCATATTAAAGCCACTGCCCATTAGCTTCTATTGTGTGTACCACTTGGTTTTTTAGTTTAGCCAAATTTTTGACCATGGTAAGTGACCATATACCACCAATGTGCCAATGGAGGTTGAAAATCACAGTATTTCTATAAAGATGTTCTCTAGCAACATTTTAAATGAACTTTTAATAAATTTGGTGGGGGTTCAGTTATTATTTATCCTTATAATCTATAATTTATAGAATGGGTGGTGTCCTAAAACCTGGAGCTTTGTCTAGCATTGTTTTGCCAATGTTCATGTCATTTCAACCCAATTAAATGTTGCTTCTATAGCACTTTTTGCAACTGACTTTGTCACACAGCAGTTTAACAAAGTCTGGGTCCAAGTCCTTAATGAGCAAGCCAGTGGCAACAGAGGCAAATCTCCCTAAGCTGGAGGAAGAAGCCTCGGGAGGAACCTACTCAGAAGGGGAACCCAGTGTCCTCTGGGGGGAGTGGGCAGCACATGAAGCAAGTGGTGATGGTTCATGGTAGTTAAACAAGTCTGAAGATAGATGAGCAGGAGGCCCCACAATTTGTTTGAAAGTACAAACCGGCTGGAAACCTAGACCAGGTTGAGTTGGGGTGGAGCATTTCCTAGTGTGTTGGTGTGGTGGACAATCTAGTTAGTAGTACAAGCCCCTCTATAGACATTTGCAGCATTGTTAGCACCAAGCTAGAAGTATTGTGTGACCACATCCATTGCAAATTCCAGCCAAAACACAAACATGTGAAGCTTGATAAAGACAGACACTGACCAGTCATTACATTAAAACTACCTGCCTAATATTGAGTAGGTCCATCATGCTGCAGAAACAGCTCTGACTGTGGTGCACTGTGTGTTCTGACCCCTTTTTACTTTTTAAATCACAGCAGCTCTGAACAGAAGGGTTAGCCTTCACTCCCCACATGCATCAATGAGTCTTATGTGCCCATGACCCTGTCACTGATTCACCAGTTGTCTTTCTTTGGATCACTTTTGGTAAGCACTAACTATTGCATACCTGGAACACTCCACAAGTCCTGCTATTTTTGGAGATGCTATGTCTCAGTTGTCTAGCCATCACAATAAGACCCTTGTCAAAGTGGCTCAGGTCTGTACACTTACACATTTTTCCTGTTTCCATCACATCAACTTTAAGAACTGACTTTTTACTTGCTGCCTACTATATCCCACCCCCCGACATGCTATTTTAATGAACTAAAGATTGTTAATGCTATTCACTTTACAGTCAGTGGTGTTAAAGTCATGGCCAGTTGGTGTACATGTTGATTTATGTGTGTTCTAGGTGAACTAGCTTAGGGAATACTATGCAGCTAATATGATAAACATGGTAACTGCTGGTCATTATAAGCAAGAAGCACTTAAATAGCTTTTGAGTACAATTGAAAGAGAGGAAACCTACACCAACAAGATCTTATTGATGTGCATATGTTTAACTTTTGACATTTTGTACACAGTTACATGTATAGCAAAAAAAGCTAATTTTCACTAGCATTATGGCTGATTGGGGTAAATAACTTTCATTTGTTATGCAGTTTTACATTGATTTCTCCTGCAAATGTCTGAATTTGAAGGTTGTGTAAATTACTAATGCAGTCTGTTAGCTATCAGCTGACCTCATCATGGGTGAGGGCCAAATACAACCTAGCTACAGAGTCTATAAAGTGTAAACTGATTACAGAGAACCTATTAGCAGCGACCACTTACGTTCAACGGGATATTTACCATTGGCTTTTTATAGGCATGGAACTCATAGTGAAACACGTGAATGTGGCCTGAATTTATTAAATGATATTTTTTTAACAATTTACTCACTCTTACTTCGGTTTGTTTGAAATATGCTCTTAGAGACAAGCAGGTGAATAAAAAGTTCACATTCAATTAACCTGAGATATGAACCTGTCTCGGACTCACTTCAGTCATTGACTCACTCGGG
Source organism: Arnoldichthys spilopterus (assembly GCA_037974385.1). Taxonomy (NCBI): domain Eukaryota; kingdom Metazoa; phylum Chordata; class Actinopteri; order Characiformes; family Lepidarchidae; genus Arnoldichthys; species Arnoldichthys spilopterus. The sequence continues at coordinate 22,021 of JBBPDA010108476.1, read as the reverse complement.
AGCACCAGAGACATTTAATTAGCTGCTTAATTAATATTTCAGTTTCAAATGAACGTCTGTCTGCTAGACAAATGTCTTGACCATGCTCACCTTGCGCTGCGGGTGTCAGTTATTTAAAGGCAAACACCATAAAGACGAATGGTCATATGAAACATATTGACTTATGAGGTGGTGAGATGATATGCATACTTTGGTGCTTGGACCCATGGATGAATTTAGCCCCTGTAGATCTGCAGCTATAGGCTCATATCCCTTTCACTTATTTCGGTGGAAGTCCCTGTGGTGCTTTTGAACAGGTAGAAGGGCCGATACACAGTATTACATTAATCTTTCTCTCTTACCGTTACTTCACTCTCAGCCATTTTTTTCAGTTGTCAGGTGCACTCATTCAATGCCCCTTTAACTTTTCCCATCTCTCTATTTTTCTATATGATAGATAGATATATAAAGAGATACTTTATTAATCCTGAGGGAAATTTAGGAATTCTCTCTCTCTCTCTCTCTCTCTCTCTCTCTGTGTATGTGTGTGTGTGGATGCTATATTGGAAGCCTTGCTTGTCTGGGCAGAGTACTTAGTTGGCAGTGGTGACGGCTCCACTGGTTGTTATATGAGCATTAGCAGTGTGTGTGTGTGTGTGTGTGTGTGTGTGTGTGTGTGTGTGTGTGTGTGTGTGTGTGTTGGGCAAAGTGTCCTGCAGGGGAATGCAGACTGACCCGTCAGCACAACTAATGGGAGAATGTGATACACACTCCTCCTGCAACAGAAATAACACTGTTCTCTCACACTCACACACACACAGAGACATGATAGATCGTGATGCAGAAATACCATGGGGCAGGACCCTGCTGGACAGGTTGTCAGACAAACACAGTCGCCAGACAGGACAAGAGAAAAAAAATCCAAATTTGACCAAAAAGGGGTGTAAAAAAAAAAGCACAATTAGGCCTTGAGAAGATCCCAGCACAAAACACCAAACACAGCGGAGCTGCGATGTAGAGGTTTATTTGAAATGCTGTATCAGTGAATGTATAGAACTAATGACCTTTTAGCAAACATCCAGGCTTATCACACTGGCAGCAATGTACACTGCCCACCGCAAGGCCTTTAATAGAGCTGCGAAACACTTCATGGTTTAAACCAGGGCTGTCTAACTCCAGCACTGGAGATCTACCACCCAGAGTTTAACTCAAGCCTTAATCTAACACACCTGATCCAAGTAATGAAGGCCTGTGGGAGTGTCTGAACACAATAGCTAGGTGTGCTGGATCTGAACTCTCCAGGGTGGTAGATCTGGAGGACCAGAAGTTGGGCACCACTGCTCTAAGCAAAAGTTTTTAAGTTCCAGTGTTAATTATTACTGTTTAAATCTTTAAGTTTGCCAGTTAAAGGACTTTGGAATAAGAGAATATTCCGCTTAATGGTGTAAAACCTTCAAACTCAACAAGGTAATTTGTCAAACTGCACCATTTGGTGGTGCATGCTGAGTTTTAACCTCGACTTGTTGATCAGTGAAAATTAGGTCAAAAAGGTCCATCGCTGACAAAAGAAATGACTTTAATTGGACTAACAGTAAACATCATTGCAGAGTTTGCAATGTCTGAATTTGAAATGACAGGCAGCTTCAGGGATGACACACATCATGACAGCTGACAAACATGGGCAGGCTGCACCTATTTTACACTTAACGTTCCATGCTTTCATGCGGAGATTCATTTGTGAAGTTTCTGGCAGCAAAAGTCACCAATTGATGATGGGGAGAGCTATATTTAGAGGCTTCAAATGGTTTGTGAGGCTGATGTTCCTTTCAGTGTGAGATGTAAATACTAAGCACAGGCTTTTCACTCAGTTTTGCTCTTTGAATATCTGCATTTTTAAACTAAGTATTTAAATATTCTCTCAAGACTTTACATATTCCTCTCAATTCCTTGGAGATAATATATTTTTTATATTTTAAAAAACAGGATTCTTTGTTTCCTGCACTGCAACCAGCATAAGATGTTGCTTGCACCCGACTGTTCAGCTGATTTAGTAATTTAAAAAAAAGTTCATTTGAGTGAACATACTACTAGTTGACCTATAGAACAATTATTTGGAGTCACACTGGGGAAATTCGTCATCTACAAGTTATATTTCCATAAATTAGCCTAGATTTAGCCATTTTGCTTACTGTTTCTTGCTTCTTTCTTGCTTGTTTCTTGAAATAGTACAACTTTATAAAATATTGTCATTTTCCCAGAAAAATTCCTATTCCAGTGATCATAAGGCAAAAGGTGTATAAATACACTAGACACACCGAGAGGCAACTCAGCATCTCAAATTCACTTAATGCATATCTGTGGATGGGAAACTGGCTGATGGGAAACTGGCAGTTTGCATTTTTCCTGGTGAATCGTTTAGGGGACAGTGCAACCCACTGCAACAACGACTCTACAAGAGCAGCTAGCAATTTTAAGCAAACACCTCAATTTAACATAAAATACACAGGTGAGCCATAGCAAGGAGACTTATTCAGTATTAGGAAGGTTGTGTTACTGTTATGACTGATCAATGTTAACCACAGTCTTTACACAACTCAGTGCATTTTTTATTTTTTCCATTTTCAGAATTTAAAGCCCAATAATCTTCTACTAAAATAAAGAGAAACACAGACTAACACCTTGCTCTACAGTTCTGTTACTCAGATATTTTATTTTACTGCTTATTATTCAGCAATTACCACACATCATTAAGCTGTGAGAAGCGATGATACTCTCACAAAAGCTGCTGATAGTGAGCAACCGAAATCTGCACCTTTGCATAATTCGTTGCAGTTGGAAATGAGACGATTGCCTTCGAAGTTAAATAATTAGAAATTATTACCAAGGGATATGGAGAGTGACAGATGATTTCATCATTTGACTGCTAGTTTCTTTAATGATGAATCTTTTTGGTCTAAACTCAATCTTTAAAACCTTCAGGCCTCTAAAAGGCCATGCATTTATGTATCCGCTCTTTGCTCACAATATAAAAGTAAAATGATAAAGAAAAACAAACAATACACAGAAAAACAGTGAGTGACTTCAAATATATACATTTATACACATGCTATGATAAATGTTCATTGTGCATTTGATGCAAATTAAGGACAAAAGACAGGCACGGTGGCTGAAGTCATTGAAATCTACTTGCATAAATCTAAACTACTCCCTGATGGTGTCTAGAGAAGAAGACCATTCGGCCTTGAAAAGACTGAGCTAGCCCTCCTTTTGAAGTTCTCCTATCTAGGCCACGCTGCAAAGTGCGCTAAGGAAGAATTTGGGACACGGCACCCTCTTTCAGGTCAAACACTGCTCATGCCAGTAGACCTGGCAGTAGATTGTAAGGCTTTGAATTACTGGGCTGCATTCCACAACCGACCCTCTCTCCTTCTTTCCTCCTCGTGGGCGTGTACATATTATAGATACTTCTTTTGCGATACTGAAACGCTGAGTGCAAGATCATTTCAGCACCTATCTAGTTCAATTCAAACAAGCGATTTTTAAGGCTTCGTTTTAAAACAGTCCATTTAAAACGCAGATCTATCAACCCTCTCAATTTTCTTGTGTTACTCCCATATTGTAGTCTTCTTTCCCGCTGTTGTCACATTTTAATATGTAGGTTTCAATTTTTTTTCTTTCCCTTTCCTCCATCAACAAACAACATCCCCTTGTTCACAATCTTGAAAAACTCACAACCATCTCCCATTTCTTCCAAAGGAAAGACAGAAGAAACTCTGGAAAACACCAGAAAATTATCTTATGTTAACAGGTATGAAAATGACTATGTAGCACTGCAAAGTGGTTGAATATCCACTTTTGGCTCATTTAGTTTGAGTTAGGCCCTGGCCAAATGGACGTCTAAATCAAGGGTTTTTCTGACATTTGTGGCATCATGTGAGTGCACATTGAATGCAGACCATTTTTCTGTGAATCCGAGTGAATTAAATTGTCCACACAGGCTTTCAGGACTAACATTCAGTCAGCACTGCATTCGGACAGCTTCAAAACATGGCATATGAAGCTTTTTCTTTGTCAATTTCTGCCAAAATCCTGACACAAAGAAAACTTCTTCATTGTATTTACGTTGTTAGATTAGCATGCTGGAGAACCCGAAATGTCCCATGATTCAGCAGTCAGAGGGTGATCCCAGGAGAATTTTTAACATGAGGTCAAGGGTCAGGTCTAATAAAGACACTGATCCATATTTCTATAATCCAATGAAGGATGAAGCTCAAACCCCACAGGTTAAAAACACTCTGGACTGTCTGATTACTGCCCCCCACAGGAAAACACACAGAATTACAGTCTGTGCTGCAGGATGGCATTAAACAGAGGGAAACGAACGTGAATGTAACGCCATACTAAAGTGCATATACAAAATGTCTACGTTGCGTAGAGTGCATTCAATTATCCAAGATTTGAACACCAGTGTGGACAAGGCCTTATTCTGCATTAGGCTACATGGGGCTACTACTGTTGTCACATGCTGGGGTGCAGCAAGGGGAAGGGGTGGAATTACGATGATTTCAGCGGACCCTGAAGAAACAGAGGCCCACAAAAACTTTATTTTTTTTCTTGCACATTTTACTGAAAGAACATTTATCGAAATTCTTCACTCATGAAAGAATTATTAAGTACTTGTTGTAGATACAGCGCCACTAGCAATGAAGCTTGCATTTAGTCACCTCGCCACTAGGCCACAGCTTTCAGTGGTTTAGCCCATTCGGTAAGAACAACGAGACATCTACCGAAGGTGCCACCAAAGTCCTTAATCAAAAATGGATAAAGAAATACAGCAACAATGTGGAAAAGAAGATAAAAGATTTTCAGGATATAGTACAGCTGTTTTTGAGGAAGCTCACACTATAAAAAGTGCCATTGTCAGATAGAAGTGAGCCCATGTCCTACTGCAGATTTACAGGAGTTTTAAGGTTTTCCATCATAAATCGATAACTGATGTCTTCTGCTTTTGTGTTGAAATATGTTCTCTCAACCAGTGAAATATAAAAATTTTAGTTAAAATGAGGCTGAAGTACAACACGGTCCAGTGGTGCAGTGCATGTTCTTTTGATATCGAGCTGAACCTGATCCTGGGCATTTATGGCATCCACGTATCTCTAGCACGTATGTAATTAGAAGTGATTGATGAGACGCTCTAATCACGCTGATGAGGTCATGGATGATGACTAATTCCATATCACATTTTCAAATTTGATGACACAACCAGAAGGAGACATGGGTCAAGCGCTGTGTAAGGGCTGGAACAGGGCCAGCCGCTTTGACGAGCGATGCATTCTGCTCAGGTCCGCAGAATGGACTCGGACAAATATCTACTGCATAAATAACTAATGAGTTTAAGCTCCTTCTTCTACAGCTTCTCCCCTGCAGCTGTACCCTTCAGGATGCCAAGCGAGCATCCAAACAGCGTTCAACTTCTGAAAGAAAACCCAATAAAGTGGGAGGGAAAAAACATGAACACCACAGAGATTATACGCCAAATGGTTAAAAAAAACAACATCAAAATAGGATTTAACAGTAAAAAAAAAGAAAATCTTTTAAAAAGAAAAAGAAGGCAGTCTGTGAAACCTTCATAACACAAAGCTTATTTGATTTTCTGATGTTTATGACTTAAGAATAGATATGGTATATGTACGATATATGGTCAAATATGATATCCACGTATCTGTTTAAACAAAACTATGCTTGATTATTGTCAATGAGAAAGTACAGGGAGATATGCAGCTGACTTCTGTACAGACTGTGCATGAAAAGAAGGGGAGATATTGCAAAAGAAGCCAGTTATGATTTCTCCCCTTGCTTCTAAAAGCTAAAGCTATAGCCATGTTGCCATCCAACTGACATTACACTAACATGAGAGAAAGGTGAAAATGGTTAAAGATGGCAGTAAATAGAGCCTTGATTATGTGACATACACCAAATGCACATTTACATCTATATGTGCTTCATTTGACAAAAAAAATCAAATATTGCATATATCCAGTAGATTACAGAGTTGACACCCAATTACCAAACGTATTACCCATCATTTTTGGTGAACTAAATGGTTTGCAAGAAATTCACTCAAGTGGATGGAAACTTGGCTAAAGCTTAAAAGCTGAAAAAAAGCATTAAACTGGTTTTAAACTGGTCAAATAAGAATACAATGAAATATCAACACACAGAGGATTAATCTTGAATCTTGAAAACATCTCTTTATGTTCTGCATTCCTTTGTTTTTGAGGCTACTTTCGCATTACCAAGAAAAATAGCATTAACTTGCCCCAGTGTGGCACAGATCTGATATTTTCAGAGCAGTGTGGACACACAAAGCTATTGACATCTGTGTCAATTTCGTATGTGGCCTTAAATTCGATAAGTAGCCGATCCATAGCCATGTGACTTTACCAAGGTGATCAGATAATCTTTATGATCTTTGCAGACATCCCGTCCTGAAAAAAAAATATTTTCAGGCAGGTAAACCAGGTGGGGAGGGGAGAGTGGGCTTCACAATATGGTAGCATTCATTGTTGATGCTATTGTAATGGATCTGCTATCAGCATGCAGGAGACTTCCAGAACTTCCATGACTGTCTTCACTCGAAGTTCATTTGTTTGTCCTTACTGATGTTAATGACACACATAAATTCATCACATGGTGCTACTGATCAGCAGGATGCACATATGTGGATCTTTTCATAGGGCAGGTTCAGTCCCACCAAAGACAGATACACACACACATGAATGTGAACCATCAAGGCTGAGGGATCAGAAGAAAAATTCAGTAAAGCCTGTGATGTAAATGTAGCCTATAAGTCCGTTTATAGAAACTCAAACTCAAAATTGTTAAGATTTTTTCAGCCTCAAAAACATTTTGATTCCAATGTTCTAAACTTTCTCCACTGTCCTCAGTGCAATTTCAAACGATTCAAATCTGATGCAAATTACATAATGAATTGATATTTAAAGCTTTGTTCTGTTAGAAACTGCATGGATGAAATCTTAGATACAGAGATGTATGTATATGCACGAAGTGGTTTAAGATATATGTAGTTAAGGGTTTGATAATGTTGTGAAAGCATTTTTTATGCACATTTTTTTTTTTTACTTTAAAACTCTTTTTCCTATAAAATCAACACCAAACACAACTATATACATACTGTACTGTGCATAGCATTCATATTTCACTTTCTTTCTAGAAATAACACTTCCATGTGTGCATATGTTTGTGTGTTTCAAACAAACAATAACCATGACCTTGCGGACATGCCCAAATAAGCACTGTAGGTCAAAGCTGTTTTTCTCTATGGGAAAAACCAATAACGTTTCAAAAACCACATCTTGTGGCAGACCAAAATATTCCAAAGGTGACAAATGTTTTGTGCCTGTGTACATTTCCTCTGAATGTGAATGGGCCGTTGGATAGTCAGAATACAATCACGATCCCAATACCTGTGATTCTAAAGGCTCATGAAAAGCCCAATTCCTCACTTTTTTAAAAATTAAAAACTAACATAGTAAGTCATCTGTTACAGTTTAGGAACACACCATTAACCCCAAGTCCATACAGTCCATTTATGGGAACTAAGCTCTTAACTGTGTAGTTAGTTGTTTTTGTGATATCACAAAAGTCGGCACATGTGAATGTGCCCTAAATGTATTCTGAATTACAAGGTGGCTGAAATGTACATATATTTACATTTTAATGATGCTTTTATCCAAAGATGTGGAGCCGTGTAGTGGGACGGTACCTTGCTCAAGGGTACCTCAGCAGTGCCTGGGCTGGGACTTGAACCTGCAACCTTTAGGTCCCAAGGGCAATGTCCTAACCACTAGGCCACCATTGCTACATATATGGTACAAACAAGCTAACGCACATTTTATGTCACCAGGTTACGTCGAGTGAGGCAACTAATCAATCAACTAAACAATCTCCAGTCACCGGTTATAACTACATTACTTTAACCCTACTACTCTAATCGCGTAATTGTAAAGAAACATTTCTCTAAGCAGTAACTGTTTCGGCTTGGGAAAAAATCCTTACATTAGAATACATAGATCATAGATAGAAACATATATATCCTGCTCATTAACGCCCTTCTAATTCAAATAATCACATGACACCATAATATTCACGGGGAAACTGTCAGTAAACTACAAGGCAATTTCTCGAAAGCGGCAAGAATTTTCCCATACTGACAAACAGCTTAGATCTGCAGCTCATCCGGATGCTAATGGCATTAAAATGACAGCACATTAGAGGTCAGTTCCCTGCTGATCATTCTGTAAATGTAAGAGCGTATTCATTTTTCCTCTTTGTCTGCAATTGGAAATAATGTGCGGATTATATATGAAATCATCCATAGCTGGAGCAGACGATCATTTACAGCACTGCCAGTAAAGGGAGAAAAATTATGATTAATAAGAGTTATTACTGCTATGTACTGGTATGATGAATAATATATGTGAGTATGTGTGTGTAGGTCTGTGTGTGTGTGTGTGTGTGCGTATAAGAGAGCATTTTAAGCAGATATTAGACCTTTGCTGCCATAGGAAAATAGAGGCAATCTCAGAAGACAACAGAGAGCCAGATGCAAGCAACCAGGCAGCAGAAGTTCCTGTGTGTGTGTGTGTGTGTGCGCGCACACAAGGTCTTTTAGTTCAAGGTCCACTGCAGTGCCAGGGTGAGGATAAAGATGGTGAAAGTGGGGAGAGTAAGTGGAGCAGCGCCGGTTCCAGGATTGAAGCGTCCAACAGGAGGTTCATGAGGAGGAAGCTTCGCCCCTTCAGTACCAGTGGTAGAGTCTGTAATAGCTAGAGAGAAAGAGAGAGAGAGCGAGAGAGATGTCAGAGTTGATATACCAGTTTTAAAGGCAGTAACAGGATGTCTGGAGGAAGAGGGGACAGCAAATGGTCATGTAAGGATTATGTAACGACACTTTATGGGATATACAGATATCTTTAGTGGGCCTCAAAGTGAAAAAGTAAAAAAAAAAAATTTGACATAACCCCTACAGTACTGAGTCTAATACAGTAATGTACAGTATTTCAGTATTTCTCTATTTTTAGGAAGTGTATGTGTAGATATGTAGCTTATATATATATACAGAGACAGAGAGAGAGAGAGAGAGAGAGAGAGAGAGAGAGAGAGAGAGAGAGAGAGAGAGAAAACACAAGAGAGAGAGAAAGATAATCATATTTTTTCCTAATATATTTTTAAACAAAACTTTTACTCTGAGTAATATAACTCATTGCAGACAGTCTGACTGCTTTGATCAAATATGCTTGTTTTCATTTTTCACCATCACAAATATTACTAAAAATAAAAAACGTAAAAGCAATATCACAGTCAAAGTATACTGTACACACAGATCAGCCATAATATTAACATATCAATGACCCTGTCACTGATTCACCATTTGTGCTTCCTTGGTTCCCTTTTGTTAGGTACAAACCACTGCATACCTAGAAAGCTCCAGAAGACCTGACGTATTGGAGACGCTCTGTTGTATAACCATCACAACAAGGCCCTTGTCAAAGTGGCACAGATTCTTACACTCACCCATCTTTCTTGCTTCTAGCACATTAAACTTCAAGAACTGACTGTTCACTTGTTGCTGAAATAACAAGATAGTCGATATTATTCACTTTGCTTGTCAGTGGTGTTGATGTCATGGTGTATGTATGTCTCACTCAGCACCATACGTTATTTTACATAAGTTATTTTTTTCTGGGACAGCAAAGTCTTTTGGTATTCATTTAATGATGATCTAACGTGAACCTGAGCTGTGTGCAGAGGTTTTTTGTGTGAATTCCCCAAAGAGAAGCTGAATGAAAATAGATAAAAGAGCTAATGTGGCCCAGTGGAGATGCATTAGAGTGCAGCAGTGCTCCACTCTCTCCATTAAAACACATTAAAGCTCTTAGACTGCTGTATCAGGGACAGACTGCAGCAGGTAATGGAGCTTAAACATCTACTCGCTCTCAAAATACACCCACCGCCAATCAATCAGCAATGATACTCTGACAACAAACGACGTAAAGCGCGCACACACACACATACACACACTGTTTTTTTTTAAACACAGGAAAGACGCCCTGGCTCTCTTTTTTCAAATGCTTTCATAGACACACACACACACACACACAGAAACGCAGTGATGACTCATGCTTCGTACTGATTGCTGTCAGTAATGGACAGCCCTCAGAAATTCTTCGAAGCCAATCAGCGATAAATCAGCGGAATGGAGACGGAACAAGATCATCCTTCTCCATAACAGGTGTGTGTGTGTGTGTGTGTGTGTGTGTGTGTAAGTGAGAGAGAGAGAGAGAGAGAGAGAAATGGAGGGAGATACAGACGGATCTTTACCTTTCCGTCACTGAGAGATGCATTACCTGCTCTATTATAAGTCTCCATCTCCATCTAAGCTCCTTTCAGGATTCCTCTTATTCATCTCCTCTATTCCATTTTCAACCCCCGCCACCATTTCTCTGAGCTCTTTCCTCTGATACATGCAGTGATGACAGGATCGAAGTGAATTAACTCTGTGTGTGTGTGTGTGTGTGTGTGTGTGTGTGTGTGTGTGTTGTGTCAGTGGATTAACAGAGATAAGCATAGATAAGCGTTGTGCTCTACACTAACACCATCAGACTTTGCACTCTTCAGCTCAGTGCCGGCATTAACCCCCACCAGTGAGTTGTTACGGCTCTTCAGCTGTTCTGTTCAAATACAAAGATGTAAGTGTATATTTATTACATAGTTACATCATGAGTAACTCTTTCATTACATCTTTAGCCTTTACCCACACTTCACCATTTGAAGGATATTTTCCTTTACGCGTAACAAGACTGTGCACACAACAGTAAGCATGCGTCCCATTCCTTTTTCAAGACATCATTTTCCAGGAAAAGGTCCAGGACAACTTCCACAACTGCTGCCGCTGTTTTGAAGTCGTCTTAAAACCAATAGTGAGAAAATAGCTTCTAAAGAAGCCACTGCTTTACACCAGTGCTGGGTTGCATCAGGAGGCAGTGGAAGAGCCTGCTATTGTATTAACATACTTTTTCGGCACTTATCGACCCTAGCCCTCCATTCAGGTGGCTGTCGAGTGTGGGGACAGGGGTTTTGGGTACTCAAGCAACTGCCCCTTTGGCCACAGTTATGTGGACTAGTGGTTAAAGTTGAGGGTTTGTGACTGGAGGGTCACAAGACACCCAACCCCTCAGCTGCCCGTAGGTGTGCAGGCCACTGCACTTGCTCTTGAAGGTCACTGATTCAAATATCAGACCACTGAGGTACAGTGAGCTAGGTACCGTCCCCAAGCCCTGCCTATTGCTTCTACACGGATGGGTTACAGATGAGGTCATATTTCGTTGTGATGCACTGTGTGGTGTGTTCACAATGACAATCATCCACTTTCTCACAGATCTTTGAGAGTACATCCTATTGACGTCTGTAACACTGCATTTCAGTGATTCTACACTCACACCTACATTTATCCCTGACCTTAACCTGTGTAAACTAAAGGACAATTTTTTTGCTTGTTTAGGTTTTCCTAAAAAGCTGAATTTGTGGAGAAAACAGCACAGTTCCTTGTAAGGACCATCAAAATGTCCTCAGTTCTACAGATTGCACTGTATTCCTATCATTATGAGGACATTTAGCCCTCACAAAGAGTTACATGTACACACAGACACACAAAGAGTATGGTCAGTGAGGCTCATGCAAAACTTTAATAATTTGAACACTGCTTAAGCTTTAAACAATATTATGCTGATTCTTTACAAACTCTGTAATGATGGCAAATGTCCCGTCTACTGGTCCAGGTTAGAATGAACCCTATATGGTATTAGAAGCCTACAACTGCTTACAACTAGTCAACAGGAACCAACATGTTCTCAACCCTTCGCAGATGTGTCAGATACAGTCTAATTAGATCACTGTGATACAGCAAGCTTGTCTTTGGAGGATCCAATCAGTAGCATAAAGCTGTCTCAGTTTCCATTAAGACATCGCCACCTCCTCTCCAGCGTGCTCTTGTCTTCTCTTGCTATTGTTATCCCACAGGACAATGGACAAAGAGGCGGTTGTGTTTAACGAGAAAGAGGGAGTTGTTCGACCTAAACGAGTGCAAGGGTGAAGAGGCCGTCAGAGAAGTATCAGCCTCTCCTCAGGACACCCTACAAAGGAGGAGATGACACAGAATGGGCGTTTGTGATCTTCACACTGCCCACTTTACACTCACAGTGCACAATAAACACACAAATGCCTTCGCTATGGGCAACACACAAAAAGACCCACTGCGTTCTGAATTCCCGGCCTAAAAGCTGCACATGTACAGTGGTGCTTGAAGTTTGTGAAGCCTGCAAAATGTTCTACATTTTTATATGAATGTGACCGAAAACGTCATCCAAAGTCCTAAAAGTAGATGAAAATCTAGTTAAACAAATTAAAACAACAGTTATTATATTTGGTCATGTATTTATTAAAAAAGATCCAATAACAAAATTGTGTATTGAAGTTTGTGAACCCTTGGGATTATCATATCATTCGAGTCTGGTGTTTTCAGTTAATGGGATGACAATCAGGGGTGAGTGGCAGAATGCCAAGAACACACACACACAAACTAAAATAGAAAAACACTGTTGTGCGTTTGACTGTACAAACTCTCTATAAAGGCGCTCTTTTTGCGCACTGATGTTTTGCCACTCAGTGCCACAGAGGGAGCATGTTGTGGTGGAAAAGTGATATTAATGCATACCTCCTGAAGAGAAAGTAACTATTTGTCATTGCGAAGCACCCCAATGAAACGTGACCTGCATTTAACCCATCACACATGTACTCGTAACATTTCAGCATCACTAACAATCTCTCTCTGCCTCCCTTTCTCTCTCCCCCTCTCCCCCGCCCTGTTGAACTACCCTGCTGGGATATCAGTGATCCTGCCCCATTCTGCTATCTGGACCAGCCTGACCCACCCTGACACCCTCTTACTGGCTGAAGATTTTGCACCTTTTAACCCATTCACTCCTGTTGAGGAGCCCATATGAACTGCCCTATCTGCCAAAGAACTGATCTAAAGTTATCGTGGCACCTGTACCCAAGGAACTGCTGCCCATTTACACTGAGACTAATATATAATATATATTATTCTTTTCTCCTTTTCTTTTCTCTTGTTTGTTATTGTTCACCGGTGTCGACCAGAAGACGATGGGCTCCCCCTTCTGAGCCTTGGTTCCTCCCTAGGTTTCTTCCTACAGCTAGGGAGTTTTTCCTCACCTCTGTCGCCTCTGGCTCTTTAGGGGCTCGAACTCGGTTTCTGTAAAGCGCTATAGAAATAAACTTGACATGACTTGACATGACATGTGGAGCAGCTATCAACAGGGCCCGGGGAGCAGTGTAGCAGAACGGTACCTTGCTCAAGAGAACATCAGGCTGGGAGTTAAACCTGCGACCTTTAGTTCACAAGGGCAAGGTCCTAACTACTAGGCCATCACTGCCCATTGTCTATTGTCTATTTTACAGTATTAGTAAATACCTAAATTGATCAAGCTAGCTAACTAGCTAATGTTTTTTTCAACTTAGGCTAGCAAATTAGCCATTACTGCACTACAGAGGTATTCACATTTAGGACTGACGTTTCAGAATGCAACTGGTAAACATGGTTATCTTCTTAAAAGCGATTTTGTAGATGCATTTCAGTAGATGCACACCCCATATATTTCATTTACTGTATTTATTTTCCTATGCAACAGGTAAAGCAGTACATGTTCTATTAACTGTCAACATATTCAGTTTTATGATTTGAATTCTGTCGCTCACAATTCCCATTCTCTACAGTCCATATATGGAAACAAAGCTACAAAAACAAATTAGACTTACAAAAGCAAAAAGTCTTGCCATTATCTTGTGGTTTACTGACATTTTTCCCATTAATATCACTGTGTCACATGACTATTTGCATTAGAGGGCTGTTAAAAAGCAGATTATTCATACACAGTTCAAGTGAGCTACAAAACTCATGGATCTGCTGTGGATGCGTGATACTAATGTCGTGCAACACCCATTTTCTAGGAACACTCAGCAGGGGGTGAACAGATAACTTTTCTAAATACAACACAGTTGCCAGGAGTGGTCAACTGTGTTTGTGTACTTCCATGTTTATGGTCTTATTCCATTCACATGAGTTAGCGCATTGGGAACCTGCTGTTGATCAGGATCTCCCAACTTCACATTCATCCCAAATGCTACAGCACATGCTTTATGACTTGCAAAAAAATAAGGCATCCAACAATGAGGTTCCAAGCAGCAATCAACAACTCCTTGGTAAACAATGCCTGACCCTACCCCAAAGATCTCCCCAGAGTTCCCATTCAGCCCTAATCGAGCACATCTGGATCCCATGTTTAGATATTGCTGAAGGCCTTGTGTTGGGTTAGGCTGGAGCTAAACTCTAGGGTAGAGCTCCAAGAACAAGGTCTGATACCATTATTACAAAACAAGGAACCACTTCTCTCTGGTCTACCACTATGAATATTCACTCCATCCATCTCTCCTGTATTTAGTGGTCTAACACCATTCAGGACAAACAAGGAAGGTCAACAGCTACTTCATTGTGCAATGTGCTAAAAGTCCCGCATTCTGGGTTGGCCTTACTTTCACTAGATGGGAAGTATGGTTTAGTTCCTCTCTCTCATGCTAGGAGGTTATGGGCATCTGTGAGTAAAGGAATGTTATTTGGGGGTCAATTGCAATATTACTCTTAGAGTGTGAGAAAAACATTACCTTTATAGGCACAAGGTTAAAACAATAATACTATATTGCTGTGCATGCACCAAGCAGCCTCTGTAAGAAGGTTTCCATTTACCAAAACACGTGTCCAGTGCAGATACCTACAAGCCACGGGCTAAAGATCAAAGTGTCAAAGTGAGCTCAGCATCATAGCACTGATGTGGTAGATGATCACAGTGGTAATGACAGAGTGCAATAACTCTGTTACTGCAGAACTTTAAGTGTGTGTGTGTGTGTGTGTAATCCCAACTATATTCTCCCTGTCTCTTCGCTCAGGTTAGCCTTTGATCAGCTCTGTGTTTTGATGCGGCACACCACCAGCCTGTCAGAGAACGGTGGAAAGCATGACAGACTTTTTGATGTGGGCTAATACTGTGTGTGTGTTTTTTTTATTATTCCACAAGAACGCGATTTTCATCTCACAGGCACTTACTGTGATAGCAGAAGTGGAAGGGAGAGCAAAGGGAGCGGCAGCTAGTGAGACAGACAAAACACAGCAATGTGTACAGGGAGGAGGTGCGGAGTTACTCATGGAAATGGAATATGTTTTGGGAAGAAGTGTTTTGTCGATGTGTGGAGTTGCTTGTGTAAGTGTTTGTATGTGTAAGTGTGCAGTACTTGAGTATGAGGCCAAATATCACAAAAACACAAATATTCTAAAACAGCTTGAAATAAGATCTTGTTTCATTAAAAGCGTCCATATCCTACATTTTTCTTGCATTTTACTGATTGGTTGGTTGATTTTCTGGGGTCCACTTATGATTAAATGTCATAATTCATCTTTACAAGTTGTTTTTGTTTCTTTGGTTTTAAGACTGATATATGTAAATGACATATGTCTTTATTAGCTGCCCTACATTTTGCCTCAGTATGAATAAGCAGGCCTACACTGCTATAAGCTATAAGATATAATGTTACAGTGCTCAGTGTTCCCTGTGATTTCACACACTTCATTGAACTCATTAGCTACTTTCCAAACCCATACAGCAAGGTGCCAGATGGCTATCCACCCCCCACCCCCCCCCCCCCCCCAAACGCTACAGAGCTACATTGGAGTTTGGCATTGTTTTTGGGAAACCGGGCCAGGTTCCACTGCTTCTGGTTGCAGTAGGTGCCTTTCCCATTGCTTAAACACATTTCAGGAAGGAAGCTGAAGTCAGCCTTTGGTTTTTTTACTGTTCTTCGAACTATGATTTAAATTACGGTTGGCAGAAAAAAAATGTGTGCATTTAAAGTGGGTATAAATAGAAAACCCAAATTAGGTGCAGTATTCGCTGCGCTGAACTACATGCACACATTCCAGCGACTGGATAAACTGCTGTTTCTTTAGTTACTGAAGTTAGACTAGCTAAGTGCTTCATACGCTTTAATGCCATTATAATTGGGCAGTGGTGGCCTAGTGGTTAGGGACTTGCAGAAGGTTGCAGGTTCAGGTCCTAGCCCAGGTACCACTGAGGTACCCTTGAGCAAGGTATGAGCATTACGAGATTCAGTACAAAACTACAGGCATCAGACACGTATTGGCTCCTCTGTTACATTTGGGGTAAATGTCAGCAAACTATTCCTTTAAAAGCAGTCACACCCAGCAAAGTCCAGCTCATCTCACCAGCCACAGAGCAGTTCCCAGAAACCTCCTGGAGATCATTAACACTGTGGGAGTCTCTGTTTCCAGCCAGCTACACTGTCAAGGACTGAACGCGACACCGACATTTGGAGAAGGGGAGGCATTTAACAAGAATAAGGGAATTAAACAACATCACAGACGTGTTCAGGTGCAATTCACTGACTTGCTTCTCCCTTCACATGTGGTGCACATAGTGACAAAACTAACAGCCTCAATGAGATGTGACCGGAGTTGCTGGGATAGAACTGATTATCTCGAAGGTTCTCCATCTGGCCCACTGCTGGAACCCCACTTCCTTTCTCCTTGCCTCCAGCTGAGGAAGGAGATGGATGGCTTGAGCTAATGCCGCTTGTTATGGAGGCTCATTTTAGGGGCAGACACCCAGGACGGGACTGCAGTGTACACTTTTTTTCCTGACAGAAAAGTGACACAAGCAGTCACACCCAATCTGATTAGTGGCAAAAATATAACATCCTATTACATTCAGAATTTTCTAAGGTTTGACAGGCTGGGACAGACAAAAAGAGCAAGAATGTCACATGAGAAACAATGAAGAACTGTATTCAGATTTTTACACTGAGCTAAATCCAGTTAAACAGGACTAATTACACTCTATGCCAGGGGACCCAGTCCTCCTCCTGGAGAGCAGAATGCAGTCTATTTTACTCCACAGTTATAATTTCAGTCTCTATTCTGTAACAGAAGTTGGCAGCAGGTTGTAGCAGCAATTACATGATATAAACCTTTCATGACTATCGGCATAAACTTACATACTTAAACCAATGAGCATCAGTTATCATAAAGGCTGCTTTTGTCTTTTTGAATGTCATTTTCCTTGCACACATGTTAAGACAAGATTTAAAATTCAAGAGGTTTATGTGTCACATACATAGTTGTACAAGTACAACATGTAGTGAAATGTACCCTGGTCATTCCTGAGACTGTGTATTTTATATATACTATATATATAAATAATAAAGTTAAAAAAGGAATTTAGACAAAAAAATATTACAAAAGAATAGAATATGTATTATAAAATGTAAGCAGGTATAAACAAAATATACAGTATAAACAGTAAGACAGTAAATACACACCTTTAACAATATATACAGACCAACAATATATAACTGATGCATGCTGAAATAAGCCTTTATGAATATTTTCATATATCACTTGTCATGAAAGGTTTAAGTAGGTGTCATGCAGCCTTATGAACACTGCTCTTCAGGTACTATAGGTAATAGTTTTTAGCTGTAGGAGTGTGTTTTTGTGTCAACCGTCATACTTAACACCATATCACTAATTGACCTTTGAAACCCAAAGAGCATGTTTGGCTAGTTGAGGAAAAATGCAAGGGGCAATTTCTAGGCAAAAACATTTCCAGATGACACAGTGTAAAGCAAAGTGTGAAGGATTTATCAACTGCTACTACTCTGTTATCTTCAATACACCGTTAACTGAATATACTGGCACAACTGGAGCAATGAAATGCAGTGGCAGATTGTTCAGATAGTGATGGTGTGATGGTGTGGCCCATGTGTGTGGGGCCTGTGTGTGTGTGTGTGTGTGTAGGGTGCAGTGTGCTTGTGTTGATCATTAAATGGGTGCTGTGAGTCACACTGGGATGTCTGGGTTTGTCATCAGCAGCTGATGGGCTGGGAAAGAGGAACAGTGCAGATGATCTCACCACCGCAGAGAACACACACACACACACAGCTACACACTGGCAAAATGCAAAGGAAGGAACATGGTAAGATTACATTACTGAGAAAAAATGTGATCCAAAATGAGAGAAAATCATGTTAGAGCAAAAAAGCACTGAGGCTGGGTGGGTTTGTGTGGGCAACAGAGCTGCCACTATCAACTACACTACTAATACAGTTAATATCAATAAAACTTCAAGGTTTTACAAATTAATTAGTAGTACTTGATTACGCTTTTCATATGGTGGGCAAATGGCATCTATGTCTATTTTTCCTCTACTGTTCCATAACCTGTAAACAACCGGAGGGTTCCTGCTACAATCCCTGGGACCAGCAGGGAAAATGTGGGAGGGGTAAGTGAGTAAACAGTGATTTTCCCCTCCCACATCCATAGCTGAAGTGCCCTTGGATAAGACACATATCCCCCTAGGTGCCCACCAGAAGCAGGTGTACGTACATGGGTGTCAGGGATGTGTAAAATGTAGAGGTCAAATTCACTGCCCACTGTTACCACTGTGTGCCACTGGGGAGTTTAAACTACATTTTTGGGCAAGAAATTATTGGGTAACACTTTACTGTAGGATAGTGTTCCAAAGGCTACATGACATGTACATAAGCCTTTTATGACAATTGCCATTGACCTACATTAACATTTACAAAGGTTTATGAAGCATCACCTGTCATTAAGGCCATTTTCATCAGTTTTACCCCAGAAAGTGTAATGACAGGTGATGCTTGTTGGAGATGTAGGTAGGTTCATGTCAATTGTCATAAAAGGTTGTCATGTAACCTTATCAATGGTACCCTACAGTAAAGTGTTACCAAATATTGTTATGGTGATGAAATCAATAAATAGTAAGCTCTTAGTGATCTGAAGTGTGTTCTAAATGGGTTACCACACATTTAGAACTGACAGTACATCCAACAATAGGCAGCATAGTGATGTAAAACATGGCAGAACATTCCAGTTCTTGTGCTGATCCATTTTTCTATAGCCATTGTAGAAATGCATGCATCATAACTACATTCCTAGACTTGTGGGGCCAGATGTGATCTTGTAATGAGAACATCTAGGGACAGTTTGGGCTAAATGTGGGTGGGAACTTAGACTTATTAGGGTGGGAACAGCCCAGTGCTTTGTGAAAGCAGTCTTGAAAGCAGGAGGCGATGGTGCACATGTCAACGTTGCCCAGTGGAAGCCAAACCTGTCATAAGCCCATAGAAGTAATGTGAGTTAGCATGGCTGAAAATGGCCTCCAAAAGAATCAAACTGACCATGAAGATGGATGTCGTAGAGGATGCCGAAGACGTAGGCCTTTATTACCTGGATTGGGTGTGTTAGATTAGAGCTAAATATTGCAGGGTGGTAGATCTCCAGGATCGAATTTGGGCACCCCTGTATTAAGTGAAGAATTAATGCTAGCTATCACTAGCATTTGGCTAGCTTGTTTGTTGTGCATGTGTCATTGATTGCCATCCAGACCATTAAAGAGTATGGACTACATGATTTGGGGGAGGCTTCTTTATGCTGTTTTAGCTCCTGCCGGGTTTGCACTGTTCATTTTTCACCCCAATTTTATCCTAAATCCATGCAGGTAGGATCTACTCTGCAGCTCAGAACAGTAATGTCCTTGTCTGTCATCAGGCACAAGAAGTAACAGACTTGCCGATCAGTGTTCTCCTCCATTATGCTGTCGGATGATTTTGCATTAGGGACATTTCAAAAAGATGTGGTGGCCCTGTCCCTCTCAGTGCAGGTGCTTTTGCGTGATGGGGGAAAATAGCAACTGGGTAAAATTTGAGATAAATAAACTGGAGAGAAGTTTTTTTTGCTTTGCTAGATCTTCTTTACATTTGCAAATAAAGACAACAGCAGCAGCACTGTGATGAACAGGGAAAAGCAGATCAAATATAGAATTTGTGGCAAAATATGCATGCAAAACTGGTTTTCCTACCAGGTGTGTGCACACGAGCTGTGCAGGACTGGCAGAGTTTGAGCATGTATCTAATCTGCCAGAAGTAAAGACAGATGGAGCTTCAGTCCAGCAGCATTGTTTATGTACCCAAGGCCACACAGACCCAGAGAAAAAGGGCGAGAAAGAGAGGACGAAGTGATAAGGATGATGGACAGATAAAGGGATGGAGTCATAAGTAGAACAGATTTAGAAGGAGCATATGGTAAAGCCTGGGTGTCCAATTTTTGAGCATTTTTTTCAGCACTAAGCGAACAGATGGGTCACTTAGTTAAAGGCACAGTTTAAAAATGTGACAGCCTGCACAAGTTTGCTTCTTTAGTTGTGCACCCGACCATCAAGGTTAATGTACCTAACAAGTAATGGAAGCTTATTGCATCATTTAGCACTGTGCAAAATGTATGACAAGCATTATAAAAGTGATTATTTGTCATTGTGAACACACCAAAGCACACAGTGAACCACAACAACATGTAATTTAACCCATTCGTGTAGGAGCAGTGGGCAGCTGAGGTGGGCAGCAGTGCTTGGGGACAGTACCTTACTCATGGGAACCTCCGTGGTACCTGTACCAGTCTGTGATTTAAGCTGGCAACCTTCAGGTCACAGGGGCAACTCCCTAATCATTACACCATCACTGCCCCAAATATTTATTCACAGCTGAAAGGCAGGCTCAAACCGCCAACCTTAGCCATTGTGACCCTTAACCAGCTAAGCCACTGAAAAGTTGCCATACAGTTATACCATCGCTGTCCAAAGGAAAAACAAGTATCTCCAAAATGGTAACTTTATAGGACTTTACAGGAGAAGGCAAACCGTTCCTAAATTTTAATGTACGTTAATGGAAGAACATTTTAGAAAAAGTAATTCTGGAGCATTTCTTTTAGTCTGATCATGATGAAAGTTTCACACAATGAAAAGGCCAACTGCTGTGTCGATGCAGAAGTTAAAACAAAAAAGTAGAAAAAAGTAGATATGTGGTTTTCTCTGGAAAATAACAATACATTCATTTTAAAATTTGCCATGTTTTTAAGTGATCTCATAGCCTTCCTTGGTTTTTGACACAATATGATGCATCGTTACCTACAAAATAGGACAAAATTAAGTCATTTGGCCAGTTTTTATAGATATGTAATTTTTGATTATTTAACCCTATAACACCCCCACACCACCACCAAAATCTCGGCAGGTCTATGCAATGACCCTAGAAAGTATAATGTATAATGTGTCATGTAATTTTTATTTATTTATTTATTTTATCATATTCTAGTTTTTGATTATATGATGAAATTTTCAAGTTTATTTTCCTTCAGTACTGGACTCACAGCTCTGTGTTGATCTTTGGGTTTTGTTTTTTAATTGATAAACGTTGCACTGACATTTGAAGAAAAATGGGCTTTTATCATTAAATGCTTGAATCAACAAGACTCCAACTCTGGGAATCATCAGGAATCTACAAGAATGTTCTACAGTTCTACTGGGGTCTTGCTTGTAACCCTCATAGGCATCATTCATGCTGGGGATGCTGGGGACCACGTTTTGTTGAGGTATCTTTCATCTCTACCAGTTTTTAAAAGATGGGAAAAAAATCATCCCACCACTTCCCAACACATTCACTTTCACATTTCCCAAAACATCCCCACCTCATAACTCCTTCTGCCGATAATAATACTTCAGACTGATAGAGACAATCAGCTTAGCCAAACAAAACTGACACCTGTGATAAGCCTCATAGCCCTTAAAGTACAATATGGACACCAAACTTGTCTTGTCGCCTACATTTAATGTACGTCTGAATTTCCAAACAGTTCTTTCAAGCTTCAGCCACTTCAGCCAATCCATCCATCCATCCATCCATCCATTTTCCAACCGCTTCTTCCGTTTCCGGGTCACAGGGAAGCTGGAGCCAATCCCAG